>JAUTBQ010177255.1:0-24978 GCA_032361185.1 Lepetodrilus ovalis
GGATACAGTCAGCAGAGATTATACAGAATACAACGGATACAGTCGGCAGAGATTATACAGAATACAACGGATACAGTCGGCAGAGATTATACAGAATACAATGGATACAGTCGGCAGAGATTATACAGAATACAATGGATACAGTCGGCAGAGATTATACAGAATACAACGGTCGACAGAGATTATAAAGAATACAATGGATAAAGTCGGCAGAGATTATACAGAATACAATGGATAAAGTCAGCAGAGATTATACAGGATACAGTCGGAAGAGACTACACAAAATACAAAGTCACTGTGGCATCCTGGTTATAAATTGATTTTCTACACAACACTGGAAACGTGTATTTGATTAACTAAAACCAATGTGACAGTATAGATTATCACAAAATATTGATCGCAATATCTCACTTTATACCATGAACTATTGACTTAATGAAATAATGATTTCATCATATCTATCATGTCTATGGTAGAATGTCGATGTGAAATATTGAAATGCTACATACATAATTTAATTTGGCATTTCTAAATTTGGAAAATATTTCACCTTTCTCATGTATAGTTAATATCTATTATCCAAAGCAGAAAAATACCAAAGTGTATGGTTTAACCGATACAGGGAAAACTTGAATAAGTGATAATACTTTTGGTTAAAAAATGGCACAGCACTAATTTACCAATGTTTTATAACTTGAGAAATCACATAATACATATCTATGTTTAGTTGATTGGATAGTGAATACGCACAAATAACGATATATCAACAGTGTTTTTTGTTCTTATTTTCTTTTGGTATTGGGATTTAGAGTCACTTTCTAGTATCTTTCACCAACATCACGATTTGTCAGTTTTGAGCAAGAGAAAACCTGCAACATCCATAGTGACCAAGGATGATATCTGAATTGCAACTCTACAGACGGTGCATGCTATCAATATCATGTCCGAAAGGTAACTTATCGACACCCTAGACAATAAAGTATATGATGGGATAAAAATCGAACTGCCTACCCATCTATCTACTATTTGTCTGTCTGTCTGTGCCTACCTAGCTTTGTCCATTTCTTTCTTTCTATCTATAGTTTTTGTCTTTCTACCTACCTACCCACCCACCCACCCATCCATCCATCCATCCATCTATCTGTCTATCTGTCTATCTATCTGTCTGCCAGTACTTACGAGGTATATCTGGAGGAGCGAGTTCTTCAGAGCTGAGCTGCACTGAGCTGCCACTTCTGGGCACTGACAGCACTATAGACACAGTGCTTCTCTTGATTTTCAGAGAAGCTGCTCGCCTGAGCTCCTGCAACTTTGTGCGACAGTGAAACATGGCTACCACGCAGGAACTTCCTTCTAATCCATTTTGACAGTAATACCAATGATCATCATGTAAATTCCTGGCAGTCCAAATTGGATCATTTTCAGGATGCCTACGCAGTACTCGGATGTCCAACAAGTCTACAGACGTAACAAGTGCACCAGTACGTCCCAGCACATGTCACTGCATGTCGCCCATCGATGTCAGTGTCTGGTGCCGACACCAATACCGCCACGACTCAGTCGGCCGTCCGTGTCATGTATACTCCTCGTTAGCAACTGCCCATTATGCTCCTCACTCAAGTGATTTAAGTTTTTCCAATAACGCTCCTCCTATGACAAAATGTCCTGTTGCGTGATATTTCCAGCGGTATCCCAGAAACACTGAGGCAGTAGGCAATAGCGGGAATGGGAGACACTAACTGGAGGCACTAACTGGAGGCACTAACTGGAGACCAACTGGAGCCACTAACTGGAGACCAACTGGAGCCACTAACAGTTGACAGTAGCGGGAAACACTAATGGGAATATCCTAACAGCTCTCACAGTCGAGATCATCAAGTCACCTGTAGCATTTCGATCATATCAATCTGATATCAATACTTCGGCATGTTTAATGTACTGGTCATAATGAAAGGTCATCAGAAATGTCAATGGAAGAAGCAGACGAGTTCCAACTTGCACATTTACTCCCCAGCCAAAGTAGTTATCACATATTCGCATGGAGTTAATCCTCAAAGCTACAACAACACCTAGACATTGATTAATTCAAAGACAGATCAACGGTGTCCCGATCAACACAATAGGTCAAGAAAATGTAGGCAAAAATATCTGGTTCAATATACCATGGGCTGACAACTTCACGACCAACATGATTTAGTTTGGAACTTGAACCTACAACTCCTAAATGTGATCGCTGGCTACAGGGTGTTAACTTGCAGATTTTGAACAAACTCGTTACGCTGCTATTAACATTGACACTGATGTCTCCACGGGTTAATTCTCTCTACCAGCGTCATCACAGGTCTTGCTGAACGCAGACATATCATTATAAATAATAATGAAATATGGTAACGAGCTGCAGGCATCATGTTGGAAAGTTTGGATGTCAGTAAGCGTACTCTTCCAGTAATTACACACAGAACTTCTGTCACCAACAGCCCCAGGAAGGCCTCCAAATAGTCACATGACCAGTCACATGACCAGCATAATTAAATCCTAGAACTAGAGGCATTGACCAATGAGTCGGTAACCTTGGAATATGTCATATTTACCATTATTCTAATATTACCTTCACCTGTCCCTAATTCTAATGCTTTATTTTTTGCCATAAATGTTAGGGTGGCATCATATAGCCCGCTGCTGTTCTCTCAAATTCAATATACATGTATTTGTGTATACTGTTATATTTAAATCAGGTCATATTCAGCGATTTACATAAACCGATCCCATTATCAGTGTTTATATATTTGTGTTCTTGAGTTGGACTTTTTTAGTACAATTACATTATCAACTCAAATTTTGTTAAAAAATTCCCAAATACAATTTGAGGTTGAGCATGAAATACTACTCAAAAATTATTTTTTTATCTCCAGGTCAGTCTTTTCCTGAATAAAATGTAACAATATCAGGCAGACAGCATAAAGATCACAAGATTTATCAAGGAAAAAACAAAAGAAGGCATGGTTCACCATTATTACACAAATCGATCAAAATGGTGATGTGCACACATCAGACAAGTGTATATTTCAGTGAAGTACCTGAGAGTACCAATCCAGTCACAATACAGTGGCAAGTCATATATGAGAAGTTAATAAATCTTCATGATAGTCCATTAAACTATAAAGAGCGTTTATTGCTTGCTTGCCTGGCTATGTGCAGATGCCGGGAGTCTAAACACACAGGCTGAAGCCTATCAACAACCTGTAAGGGACGCTCACAGATCAGATAATATATCTTCTCAGAGTCCGTATAACTAACTAGAATATTGTGATCAATGCAATACATATTTACCTGGATATACCAGAGGAAATTATCCCTAAGAGGGGGTAATCTAAACACATTGCTGTCTCCTGGTGTGAGAATTGGTGACAAAACTTTGAATGGATGATGGAAACAGATGTACGTTAACTTGTAGATTAATTATTGATGTCATAAATCCAATACAAAGAGGGAGCTCTGCCTAATACACATCTTACACATCATAATGTAATGCTTCACGCATGTACTTCTTGTTCTGAATAATAATACATGTACAGTGGCCCCTCGATATAACACGGTCCGATACACAGCGGATTTGGATATAATGCGGGGTCAGACATGGATCCCATTTATATTTTCATTATTTCCCTGTGATATCGTATAAGGTGGGCACAATAACGCGGGGGGTATGTCATGGACCCCAATTTCAGCGTTATATCGAGGGGACACTGTATTACTATTATTCTCTTATTATTTTTCTTATTATTATTATTATTATTATTATTATTATTATTATCATCATCATTATCTATATGTTCCAGTACTTTGGTCCTATTAGTGCACACAGGTCAACAAGATGTGGGTGTTTTTATTATCTTGGACATCGGATCCAGAAGCAATTTCAACAACATTCACTGCTGACACTGTTGCATGCCACTTGATCATTGATCACTGTTAAAACTCCATTTACTGGTGGAAATGTAAGCACTGTACACTATAATGTAAGCACCGAAGGTTGTAACATAAGCACTGATTGCGAGAGGTTACCAATGTTAACCAAGTTCTCTTGTATCCAATGTAGAGCAACCAAATCAAGATTTCATTATTATTGGATTGGTCGTACACAGAAGATGTGACAGTATTGACGACAGGGGAGTGTTCTTATCAAGGAGCTTTAACATTGCTGCTATACAGGAGGTGTGACGCCATGCAGAGCCCAGCATCTCATTCAGTATCATGTCATTTAGTACCATGTTTCTATACACAATTCATTGTCGCAAATGGGTGAAAGATTCACACAGTGACGTTAAACTCCATATTCAATCACTATTTCACTCTCCATAATTCAACATTCCATAGATATTACTGCTGGTTTGCTCTTTTCAACATAATAAATTAATACAGGTAGTGTTGATTATAACTATTAGCTATTCCAAATAGGCAATTCATAAAACTTTGTATAGATAGACATTAACCAACAATTGTTTTTTGTTTCAATCAAATTCAATTGTTTTTCATTTCAATCAAATTCAAATGGAAAATGACCAATAATATTTATTACTTCAATTGTTGCTTCAGTCAGTACATACTTATTTTCCATCTATGCATACACCAATACAGCCATTATCTTGATCAATGTGTCATGGAAAGTAAGACATTCTTCAAATCCCTGCTTAAAGACTTCCAGCTTATCTAACATATTCATCACATTACAACATATAAACAAAGTTTTTCACTTTCCAGTTTAAAAAGACACATTGCACTTGCTCTCAAGCATGTCATAGAAAATTGAGTTAAGAGGAAACAAAACAACCCAGTAACCACGGTAACTGGAACAATAATTTACTGTTGTAGGAGTTCTTCACATTCTTGTCAGATGTTTGTTCAACCCCAAAAAATACCTGCGTAATTTGTTAAATCTATGAAATAACCTGAATTACGCATCTTTCACATTCTGACACAGGATGTTAGTTACAACTTATTTTATTTGGCAAACAACTGTGGAATTCTCTCTAAATATGTGAACTATCTGCATAATCTGGTAGACACACAGTGCTGTGATATTAAGTGTGCTTCACACGGACAACCACCAAGCAATCGTGTGTCATGTTTCGGAAGCTATCATAATGACATTGCTATGCCAACACTAGGAACAGTTGACACTTCCATGAACATCAAAGGTGACTCATTGACTGCCTAATAATGTTGTTAAGCATACAATATATTGAGGAACATGGCCAATGGAATACTACTATACCTAAGGTAGACCTTCTCTCTAGTCCTGGGATTAGTATATTGTGGAGAGCTCTCGTAAAATCTCCCCATCTGTGCTCGCCAACCTCATGACTGTGACACCAACACTGTCAAGTGTCACCAGTCAAATTTCACATCAACACTGTCAGTGTCACACCAACACTGTCAATGTCACACCAGTGGTACTGTGTATATATATGGGTATAACTGGAGTTTCAAAATATTTGTACAATGTGAGGTTTCTGGTATTTGGAGATTACTGGTATGTGGAGATAGTTGTCATTGGTATTTGGAGATAACTTATATGTAGTATCAAATACTTACTCAACCCACGTCCATTCCGATTGAACACCTTCCTTCTGTCAACACTGTCGCTTTGACGCTGACGTCGACGCGAGTCATGATCTCGCCCCCGACTAGAATGAACTGAAACATACACAGACAAAAGTAGGCAATGAACACTATTAGTAATTCATAGATCTCAATAACAGTAAATCTGATAAAATAGTACCTGTCTGTCTCCTGTTCCACAAAACGATCATAGCACTAGCACTACCTTCATGTTAATGTATAAGAGTTAAGACTGTCATAGTGCTATGATGCTGCTGTGGAACAGGGCCCAGGGTGTCCTTTCACGAAGCTCTCTTATCTACTAATAGACCATAGCGCTCTCTTTGTAGTGCATTAAGCTATCGGCAAAGACAGCACTATGGTCTCTTAGTGGATAAGAGAGCTTTGGGAAAGGATACCTTGGCGAGTAATTCATGGGTCTCAATACAAGTTCATAATACATGTAATAAATACCATATTTATATAGCACTCTTTTCATGCTTATATAGCCTGTTCAAAAGCGCTTTACAACATAAGATACAAAATAAATAAATAATAATAATATATGCATTTATATAGCACAGAATACACCATCTTTGGAGCTCTGTACACCTATTATGGCAGTGGGGAAAAAGATGAGATGTGCAATACATAAAATTATATATTTACATTGCAAAACTGTATGTATCCCTGGCTAGGGGGCTAGGGCCTGTACAGAATTTGCAGTATTTGAAAGCAGGAAAGTATATTGAACATCCAGTAAATATGAGATTTGTCTGTACATAATAATAGTGATATACACATGGCTCCAAATTAATCTATGAAATATTCTCTAAACATGCGAGTTTTAGGCAAGCTTTTGAAGGATTTGAATTTAGTGGTGTTTTGTAGTTTTGATGGTAATGAGTTCCAGAGTTTTGCGGAAATGAAAGAGAATTGATGCTTGCCGAACTTCAGCCCCTTTACTCTCGGGATCACAAGTGTGAGAGAGTTCTCTGATGTTAATGCTCTGCTAGATTGGTATACAAGTTTAAGCAGGTAAACCCTCTCCCTGCTGCAGGCGACCGGAGATTCCCTAAAGAGCTGTATTTGTGCATATTCCAGCAGGGAGAGGGTTAATGTTCATCCATTTCTCTACGTCCACAAAACATTCTTCCAGGACACCGAGTTCATCTTCCCGAGGCATACGGTTGAGTGTCGTCGGCATAGAAGTGGTAGCTCTATCCAAACCGTTAGATGAGATCTCCCAACGGCTGTGTGTACATGATGTACTTCTTGGGACCCAGTACAGATCCTTGTGCTTCAGCAGGACTGGTTTTGAAAGTTTCCCATCTATGGTGACTTCCTGGTAGCGGTCCTCTAGGTATGACTATATCCACTCTAGGGCATGGCCAGATATTCCAAAGGTATGCTTGAAGAGATGAAGTAGGATCCTATGGTCAATGGTGTTGAATGCCGCTGACAAATCAAGCATTACCAATGTTGATACACGACCATTATCCAAGGAATGAAGAATGTCACTTTGAACTTCAAGTAGTTCTGTTTCTGTAGAGAGATGTTTCCGACAGGCTGACTGATGTTCTTCATGAAGATTGTGGGTTGTCGGATGATGTTCACTGTACCACAGACAACCCAGGCATTGGAAGATGGTCTTTGTTCAGATAGGGGCATGCTGTTCAACAAGTGCCTTCAATCCACTGTTGTAGCACTCACTAGATTGTCTACCGAGGTGTCAGCGATACACAAGTGAGGCGAAGTCATAATGTCTTGTTTGAAAGCTTCAACGTCTATGTTTCACAGTTTTCGAAAAGAGACAATCTTCTGCACAGGAGCGGGTTTGGCTAAGATGGTGTTGAAGCTAATGGCAAGGTGATCACGACAAAGGAAATCACAAAGTATCGGGTCAGTAACAGCCAAACCAAAGACCATTTGGCTGGTCTCTCTAATAATCACTACATCCAATGTATGACTTAGAACGTGAGTTGATTATGTACATGCTGTTGCAGTCCACAGGCCATAAGTGTGTGTATGAAACAACGAGCATCACGGTCATTATCTACATCCAGATGGAAATTGAGATCTCCCACAATAAAGATTTCATTGCTATGAATAACTAAGTTGAACAGGAATGATGACCACCGATTCAGAAAAAAACCAGGATTTTTCAGACAGTTATCCATTGATGGTGGAGGTCGGTATATTACACCTTATCATACTGACGTATCATCAACACAGAGGTCACGGTCCATGTACCGTTACTCACTTTTAGTACTTGATCCATGAAGTTGAACCTTGATGGCAGCCTTATAGATGAGAGCGAAACCATCTCCACATTCGTTTCCAGGCCGAGGAACGTACTGTATTTTATACCCATGTGGTACCAATTCACCTATACACTTTTTTTCCACCAAGGTCCCCAGCCAGGTCCCTGTGAGGGCGACTACATCATAATCATGTGAAGTGATATAGTCACCGAGAGATAACGTCTTATTCTTTACTGATCTAGGGTTGAGGCAGCACATACAAAGGTATCTTTTAGCAGAGGTGGTTGGGTAGGAGACAAACTTAATTTCCACTAAGTTGTCACTGTTTTACACCAGTGCCTGATGTATGCTAATGATAGGCTTGTCTTGGATGGTGTAACACCGTGATTTGCCTTCCAATCTTTCTGCCTGCTCATCTTCCTCTCTTTGTTCTCTTACTGGTTGATATGTTACAGTTTCGCAATTCAATCAGCAGGGTAGTATTGATATGGCAATGTAAGCTACATTGGTTACCAAATGAGAGTATCCTTTCACAACTGCAGACATGAATGGGATGATTGTCTGTTGTCCGGGGTGGGCTTTCGTTGAAAACATGGAGATGCAATAACTCAGACAAAATTCTAAATAAAAAGTCGACATTTGCATTGTCATTGATCAGACTGAAATCTTACAAGTTCATTCTTGTTGTACATTGATTCTAATACATGTGTACAAGTAAATACAACGAAATTGTGAGAAATATTGTATGAATGAATATTAAGGTTTTCTTCTTTTCTTTAAACTGTAATATATTTTTAGGTATACAATCAAACAATGTTTTTGGTTAAAGTACTATTACATTAATTACATTTCACCGTGAGCAGCACTGCCCTCTATGGACTAAGGTATCACAAACCACACCAACTACTATTGATTGCTCCTTAGTATCAACATTATATTCAAAGAGTGACGTAAATAGGGCGAGAATAACCAACAGTAACCACGACTAGCAAAACACAATCAGGTGGTTATTTAATTTTGATTCCTCATTACTTCTCACTGCACAAACAGTTTTGATGAATCTTTGTAAATGTCTGGACTCAAGTTGGACACAATCAAGCGGTAATCAAATCTACCAGCTCTTCTGTGTGGAGATAGATTACAGCAAGGTGGAGTCATTCATGGTGTGACGTTGTATCAACAGAATGATTCAATACAGAACTTTATTCAAAGACAATGATGGAATAGTTCAGCTGAATAGAATGGAATTTCTATGTAACCGGTAGTGTATTCTACACTGATGGTAATACAATTTGTTATACAACTGAATAATACCGTACTAGCTATATAGAAGGACAGCCTCTGAAGACCAATTGTGTGGCAATTGATTGCCATCTGAACCATTACCACATAGCACATACAAATATTAATTCCTACTAAACCGATTTCAAAATCATGCTTATTCCAATAATTCCTACAATTCTTAAAGTCAATAATAATTTTACATTTATTTGAGCTCTTTTGTAACTTGGCATGTCCCCAAATGTTTGAATTATCAATAGCGAAGATCATTGATATAAAATCAATATGGACAATTAATAGGTCAGGATAAGATGGCTTTTGTCCAAATGCTGCTGCGTCCAGTATAACTACCTCCTGATACAGGTTCCTGTCCCTGCTTCATATTGCTATACACCAGACTGCTATAACAATATCACGTTGCAAGACATCACAGAAAATATTTCACAATGACGCCATATTAATCCAGTGCCCAATTTCTCGAACATAAACTCAGTTTCAGTCGTGAAGTGAAACTCTTTATCTAAAAAAAACTTTCTTTTTCCTGAAATCTGGTGCTTAGAATGGGTAGGTGTAACATACAGACTTGTCAGTTCACAGGAGGAGGAGGACAACTGCGACACCTGAAGCACATAGTGTGTAATATAGCTGTGAGCACCAGCTGGTACAAGTGAACCAATGATGATAACCACAGTGCAACAATGAATCCCAGTGAGTGGGAAATGAAGATTGCCGATCTGACACCACTGTGCAAACACCTACCTCCCCCTAAATACCCACTCCCCTCACACATGCACACGCACGCACACACACAGGTACACACACACACACACACGCACCAGACTGCTATAATACTAATCATATTGATTAAGAACGTATCATCTAAGCATCATTGCTTCCACAGACAATTCTGTGCATCTTCAGTACATTCAGCATCCATCAATCAAAAGAAATTCAGCTGTGTTATCAAATTTACATTTGAGAGATTCAATTAATCCTCATTAACATATCATCTCATCCATCCAATGTCATGGTAACGAGGAAATCATCTCTGTATATCAATAAAAGTAAATGACCCTGGAGTGCCGTGAAGCCAAATTTAGCTCTGGCCGATTCAGAAATAGAGATTTAACCAATTACTGGTACGGTCTCCATGCACTAACTAGGGGTCTGTGTTTTATAGAACAAGCCATCCTTCTTTACACAGTAATCAGAATGTAACTACTGTCTTTTCACCTTACAGCTGAGAGACCCACTCTTATGCTGTCGCTAAGTGTTTACAGCGTCTCTGTTAATTGAATCGGTGATAAAACAATTGCAGTTCCTTTCCACATATTTCAAAAGCTTCTTCAAAGGGAGAGTGTGAGAGCAGTCTACCCTGGCTAAATAACAAGGGAATTGCTGTATCTGCTTCTGTGCTCGGAACAGTACAGATGGTACACATGGAGAGATCAGAAATAAAGCCAGATATTCCTGTGTTCTGAAGTGTCTGGAGTCGCCCGACTGGCAACCACGTGCGTAATAGTTCAAGGAAACAGCTCTATTACTCGACAAAATACATCCTCACACCCCAGGGGTACTTATTCCACTTTGGACTCTCCATGCCATACACCCTGGCACACATCTAGAGAGAAACTTGAGCAAACAGTCTGTATGAGCTATAAATAGAACAATGATAGCATCTATTTCATTGGATAGATTATTACAGTGATTTCATCCAGAAAATGTTTTCATTAGTTGGCTGTTTGCACAAGTTTCCTGCTAGATGTGTGCCAGGGTGTACAACATGGAGAGTCATTTAGAAGCTGAATAAGTGCCCTTGATGTGTGAGGATGAAAAAAACACAGCAAAGCCTATTTTATTCATTTTTCTTTTTATTTGGTTTGCAATTTGCAAAAATAAGAGCAGAATTTAATGAAGCTCTTTATATGCATGTATGAATTCTTGAAATATTTAAATTGTCAATTCTGGAATATGCATTAAAGCCTAGTAAGGTTAGACAACAATACCACCATGTATAGATATCACAGGATCAGTGGTAACTGGATTAAACGTCTGTCTGTATTACTTCAAATGTGTATATTATTATCACCAAAATATTCCTATTCAAGATAGCTCAGCGTTTCATATTATATAAATACAATACCAAATATAACCAGTATGATTACACACACACACACACACACACACACATATATATATATATGCTCAGTATAATCCCGTGATATTAATTAAGTTGATAGCAAGATCCATACTAAATCTTTTGGATTAGGGACAGCTTTTATGAACTGTGCCCAAAGCAAAAAAAAAGAATAGATAGTAAAATTAATTAATTAGGAATAGGAGGAAATGCATATGGTAAAATTAATTAATACATAGTAAAGTAGTTAAAGTAGTTGTATCAACTGCCAATAAATCTGTATTTCACCCGACAAATCATGCGCTGTTATTGACTCTAACACACTGTTGTCTAGATCATGTTCTGATCAGCCAATGTATTTCATGGATGGTTGGAATACAAATATCATCCGATCTGGAGGTCGCCGATATCCTGTTAAATACTGACACCGATACCGCTGGCTTGCAGGGATTCATCTGATGATGATTGTCCGTCATTATTCGATAATTCTGTTCGAGTCACGAGACTTTGCAGACTAGTCGGAGTGGTGTGACGGGTTGCCGAGGCAATTCATGATCACGAAACATCATTCGGGTAATGGAGTGAGTTTTCAGTCAGACGTGAATTATTTGCCTGGGACATTTATTAATTGTCTTGACAGGAAGAAGCAGATGGAATCAAATGAAGGATAAATCTTCAAATATTGACCCGACCTTCGTATCGATAGACTGATCGGAAGTCTGGACATCATCTGGAGGTGATCGTCTCATTCTGGAGGTGATCGTCTCATTCTGGAGGTGATCGTCTCATTCTGGAGGTCAATTTAACATCCTATCACTATAGATGAATACATATTATTCGAGAACATTGGACATCCTGCCAGTTTAGGAATACTTGCAACCTTAACACCAAACAAGTCATTCATGAAAAGAGATATTTATGAGGAATGAAATGGTAGTGCTCTATACACACTCTACATGATATAATGCTCTGTACACTCTACATGTACACTCTCCACTCTACATGTACACACTCACTACATAACATTAAGTCTTAACACTCGCATACCCTAGAAAATACCTGTACATGCAATTTAAGGTCGACACTAAGCACCTTAGTTCTATAGAATAGAAAATAGTGCCAACACACGCATTCAATTTCATAATTCCTAAATTACTTTGATCAGACAGCTGAGAATTTTATTATTTTTAGTTTACCCACAGTACTGATATAAGTGTCCGTAGACACTGCTCAGTGCTTACATTGTAAGTGTTTGTAGACATAAGATATTGGTCAGCAGTAAAAGTATTTGTACACAGGATATAGTTGAGCAAGGTAAACCCCCTGTATCCCACCGATTGGTGGCACTGCACAAATATGTTCTGAAGAAATCCAGCAAAGATCTCACCCTGCTTAGGGCATAGTAGGACATTTGACATCTCTTGATCTCATAAAACAACTGAATTAAATTTGTACTTGAAAATTGTTGTGGCAATGCAGAATTAGTCTGTGACATTAGCTACCATAGTATGATCTGCACACATAAGATGATGTCCATAGAAATATAAATTGAAGGAGAAACGTTAAATGCATTTGATCAGTTAGTCAACTGAACAACAATGTGTGGTTTTGGAATAGATACTGAACTACTTTTGTATCCACCAACAATTGGATGAAATAAAGGTAGGCAAGTACATGTGAACTACAATCTATCTTCACCCCTTGGTGAGTGCATGCTTCATAGCCAAGATAAAAGGTAAAAGCTTTCAAATGATTATTGGACATACAGCAAAATGGAGGCAACAAATTAAAGTGTATGTATGTTGTCTTATTGAAATGTATACAGACGGTGAAATTGAAGGCTCTTTCAGAATCTAGATTCCTCCCCCAATAGCCGAGAGCTGATTGCACAGACTTTCATTACAATATTGGTCTTTTCTCCTAGTCCTCTTGCATTGGGTCTTGCTTTAATGAAGGGTTCTCCCCAAAAGAACTATCCTTTCTCACTGGCTTGAGGATGATTGCTTTGTCCCCACACATATTGGCCTGATGGAAAACTGACTGGATGCTGAATGTATTCCAATTGAGGTCACTGCTCTCGATACTATAGATACGTACTACTAATATTTTATTGAGCGACGTCAACCTTAAGATATTACATTTTTAGGACGTGCTGTATATGGGGAAATGCTTTCAAGTTCATTGAACTTATTTGATCATTTCCCTAAATCTAATTAAAATGATATCCCCAATACTCCTTCTCTTGGCTCTGCATTGCGTAGTTGTTCAGCATTAGCTGGAGTTGCACGTTCCCAATAATCTTAACCTCGACTAAAGTTAACCCATGGCAGGTAGTGGTTTGAAGGTCAAACTGTCTGACTACTGAAAGCAGACGTGCAGTTTTTAGCTGGCACGTCACCATGGCAGCCACATAGCCAGCAGCCATTGGTCAACAGACATAATAGCCGCAATATTTCGTGCAACTTCCACCTTGTTCTTTCTCGATGGAAATCAGATACAAGGTTCACTATTCTATCCATTATCACAGATATTCAAGAATACACGTTATTTAAAGTCTAGCCATTGCATCAAATAATATTTGTATTAATGATAATTTATTTGATAATTTATTTGCTGTCAATTACTAGTAACTACAAATGTATACTCCCCAGGGAAATTGAGAAGGAACATGAAAGCACACAGATCCTTTGACTGGGGTACCAATGTATCACTTTGAACATGCTGCTTTTCAGGGTGGAATTGGTGCCGGTGCAACATAAATGTGCACATTATTATATGTAGGTGTGTATTTTTTAAATCATGAAAGTGTGGACATCTACCGACAACAAATGGAAGATTATGAACACTTCTATTGACCTAGATTCAGTAAATGATAGACTATATACACCCTTGTATAGAACTAGTCTCCAACTAAGAGTAAAACATAAGAAGCAAGCACAGATTACAAAGATGCTCACCAGAGCTATTGGAGTCATCTGCGATGGCATTTTCAATGACTTCTCCCGGAGCCGAGTGCTTTCTGATTGGTCGGTCGATGACCTTGAGAGAATTGGTGGAGGTCACCGCAGACAAGATCTGGCTTACATCAATAACCGGCAATGTCTTTGACCGCTGAAGCTCCTTCTTGCTGGAATAAAATAGAATGTAATTTAATATACTGGTACATCAAATACATGTATGTTCAATATTGTGGGTAACATACCGACATGCAAAATTGCTCCACTGAAAGGAAAACATCAGTAGATTGCATACAAAGAATATAGAGAGATTTCATCTCCAAACTCTTCTCCATTTTAATAAAGGTCAATATTGGGAACATGAAAACATCTGATTGCACGTGAAGATAAAGTCAATATAAAATATAATTATAAACATTTGGATATTGACAAGAAGTCATTACAGCATGTTCTACAGTGTTCAAATGCAATATTACAAATAATATTGTAATTTTTTTTATATATAATCTTCCTTATTTTCAATATTTAAGTAGCCAATACCACTTTCAGTTCTCCATTCAGAGACAAAAACAAACGTGACAAAATGTCAAATTACAAGAGCAGATTGGCTGGGAGTGATATGCCTGCATTAGAGGCACTTCTGGGACAGTTGGTGCAGTTAAAGATTAGTTTTGACATGGAATTGCATGTTATCGACAACATCATCAACCCTTTAATGAATAATAATTTTACCTGCGATGTCTCCGTAGAGACGCTCGGAAAAAGCCTATTAGATTCTTAGATGGCACGGTTGATGGCATACCTTCCATCATTGTCTAAAATAGCTGCAGTAACACCACACAACAGGCAATGTCTATGAGATGCCCATAGAGAGTTCATTAAACAATGGGTATATTCGGCCAAGGATTTTCATTCATTGTCCATCATCGATGCCAATACTGGAAGCCACGATGACCGAGCACCTTCCACCATGCTGTACTTGGTCAACTCCTCAAGGTCAAAGTATGTCCCTAGGCTCCTTGCAAAGATTTGTAATGTCTTTTTCGACCAATGCATGTACTGGCCAGTTATAAAGTACCATCAAATTGTATTTAGTTTTCACAACACCCTGGTAGACTTGTTCTCAAACCACATCTGACTATGTGCTTGATGTGATCAAATGACATTTGACAATAGAAACGTGTCCATTTCTACCACATTTCCATAGTAAACATTCCTGTCAATATAGCCATGGCAGTCTTCTGGAACTTGCACTACAGACTCTGGCTTACATACTGTAGCGAACCACTTAGTCACTGGAAACGGTAATAGTTCAGTCCATTGTCAGGACAGAACTTTCCAGGAATTGCCAGGATACACCAATGATGCAATAAGAGCTAGTGTTTGTTGTCTGTAAGTCCGTTTGCTATTTGGAACATCAATCAATATCAACCTGCAGTTGTCATTCACACAGAAAGTGCATTGCAAATATACATGACATAGAACTCCGCATAATGGGTGGCTCAATGCTTCAATGTTCTTCCATCTTAAAGCAACACTGTCAAAATGGCAACAGAATGAATAAAGGAAACTACTATGAATAATCATGGTCCATTCAAAACTTAGCTGTAAGAGTTACCCTTCCTGTAATGGTAGAGAATTATACGGTTTATACACTACTAAGG
Source organism: Lepetodrilus ovalis (assembly GCA_032361185.1). NCBI lineage: Eukaryota > Metazoa > Mollusca > Gastropoda > Lepetellida > Lepetodrilidae > Lepetodrilus > Lepetodrilus ovalis. The sequence goes on from JAUTBQ010177255.1 coordinate 15,905, forward strand.
ATTACAGGAATTCCATACTATGTAATTACGTGTAGTTATATCCCTTGATTTCACCATCGGTACCTCAGCCTTCACTAATCATTGATTTAATGCAATGCAAGGAATTTCTGCAAGTGGAATTTGTAAGGATAAATGGCACATGATTTAAGGACTATTGGGCTGACTTAAGGACTAGTTGACAGATTTTACCCAGCTGGTAGCCACAGTATACCATTAACTATACAACATACCATTAACTATACAACAGTCACTTATCGAATAGCTTGGTATCAACTGTCACTTATTCTTCTATTAGAAGGAAGATTGAGTTCCATCATGTAGCCGAGATGGATATTCCAGTTCTACTATCAGATTGATCAGCAATTTCAGCAAAATGGATAGTTCTTAATAGTAATAGAATTACACCAATATATTTCTCCTTTTTTTACCATTTGAAATAGAACAGTCTTAGAAAGAAACAAAGCTTAAATATTTTAAATATTACTTAATAATCACAATTCCCCTTTTCCATAAAGATATTTCTAATAACATGCACCTAGACATGCAATATTTGATGTTTGCTTAAAGTCTCTAGAATAGCAATGAGCTGCATTGGCCTGTATGATAAGCCTAGATAACTACTTCCATGTACATGTACTGCGATACGACTTATATCATGCTTGTACTGCGATACGACTTATATCATGCTTGACAATGTCCCTGGTTATGTATTATTTTGTTCTTGTCGATTTCCAATGTTGTTCAACATGGAGCATTCATGGACCGTTCAGTTGATCGAATATTCAATACAAGAAAACACAAGAGACATATGTTTAACTTTGATAAACACAAACAAAACATTTCACAATGAGAGCTTTAGACCATACAAACATTACATTTCAGTTAGCTGCCGTGTTTCCGACGTGAACCTGTCGCCATAACGACCAATTAAGTGTTGCATAACATCAAGGTAAGGATGGCGAGAATGATAACGACACAATAATGCTGACTCACTACAACTGCTGCGACACACGTAGTGGGCTCATGAATTATAACAATATTTTAGCGGGGAATGTAATTCATTCATGGCCTCTAACACAACATTGCTAATGTAGAGGTAGAGTCCTGCATGTACACGCACCTACTCACAACGCAGTAATGGTCCACATCAATATTTGAACATTAGGTGTCGTAACGACAGTACTGAGTACCAGTCCCGATACTATGCTGACGTGACAAGGAACAATACAGTTCAATACTAAACACCATTACCGGTATATATGTCCTACTACCAGTCAGTGCTCACTTGCTATTAGCGGCCTATTAGGAAAACCATCGCATCAATTATTGTATTGTGTCTTTCAAACTCCTATCTAGCTTACTATATTATTGAAATGTATTTTTCACAGAGATAATTAATTATATATTGAATATTTTTCATTCCAGAAGTGAAATTGTTTTAGTGTATCAATCATGGTATACAAAATGCTGTTTATTTTATTTATATTATGACCTCAAAATATTTCCTTGATTGTTTGATACAGCCTATTTTAGAACCAACTACGTACTTACGAAATGTACTCAACATAAATTTAACAAGACTTGGCAAACTCTGGGATCCATTCCTTGGAAAACACAAATATGTCTACAAGACACAAACATCTCTACAAGACACAAACGTTCCCATGAATCCACATATTCACATATCCCGATTTGAATTTTCACACCCAGCTAAATTCACATCCTAGATTGAATTCACCAAACAGGTTTCATTCAGCTGCTTTGAAATATTACTTCTGTACTCGGCGAAACTCTCTCTAATTTTATGCACATGGAAGTCACCAGGAATAAATAACTAAGCTAAGTATGATGGCCAACATAACTCCAAGGTTGACCAACTCAACTGCTCGTTAACACACCTGTGCTATGAACTACCTACAGGTAAGTACAAGAGCTGTTCGAGTGTTATCTTATCTTGGAACAATAAATACCTTACTTCTATTGTTTCTGAAGGGGACGATTTCATTTTATCAGCATGAGGGTAATTTGTATGCTTGATCAGTATGTTACGGGGTAAATAATTATGATCTAATCAATCAAAATAAAGGTAAATATTGAATATTAAATATGGACAAGGCCACGATTTTGTGAGAACAATTTTAATATGATAAAGTAGATGTGTTCACATTCATACTACCAGTATATCTCTTTCTTCTTGATCTATCATGAAAACTTGGTACCACCTGTGATATCTTAATGATTTATGTAGAAACTGCCAATTCTAATTTACGTCAGTCTAGTAGACAATGCACAACTCTTATATATGGCCAACTCTTATAAACAAGTCCTAAAAAAAATCAATGACAACCAAATAAATAATCACCCATTGTAGAACAGCAGAATATAATAACCAGTCAATAATTTGCCCATATTTTTTAACTTGACATGTACACATTATTCATCTACATGCAATTCCTTTTATATAAATATATGTACATGTACAGTACTTGTAAATCACAGATTATGTCATATCAGGAGCGAAATAAATATAAGATTTACAGCTTGTTTACCAATCCTTATTCATTTTTTGGAATAACGTAGGTTTAAACCATACCCAAAAAACTCGGCTGGAGTAATTAAAATGTAAAACTATCCAGCATATTTCAGTCATTAACAACCCACTGTTATCACGGAGAAATGTTACCCATATTTTCGAAGCAAAGACCCCAAAGGGTTAACTGGAAGAAAGATATGTACGTGATAAGTAATGTATAATCTAACATAGTTAGCAGCCATAACATCATTATCTGATGGTTCCTTTGTTAATGGGGGGACAGGCGGTCATATGCACAGGTGAACTAGTATGTACAAGTGTATTGATTACCAGCACGTACAGAGAATACGTCTACAAGTGACCAATAACTGTCAACTGTGGTAATCATACACCAATTACACATCATTTTATACAAATATTACAATCAACATTGGAAAAGATTTATGAATTTGTTTTCTGAAACAAAACAAAACAAAACATTAACATGCTATTTTGAAGAAACCAAAAATGAACATTATGTTTGAAACTAAATGATTTATTTTTCAATTCATTAAAAATTAATTCTATTTAATACTTACAGTATGTGTAGATCATAAATGAAGCCATTTAACATTAATAAAGTAACCACTTTTTAATTTTAGTATCTGACCTTGACGTTTTTACAATGTAGCAGAAAGTCAGCATCTACAGACTTACTAGAACGAAACAAATCTAAATTCACATGTAGAAATCAAAGAAAGCAAGAAGTTATTGGGGGATTTGAGACGCCCACGATCTGTCAAGTAATGAAAGTAATCTGATATATGGAGTACATCAGTACACACAATTTGGTGAGAATAGTGGTGAGGGTAGCGCTATTGAGTTTGTAGATTGAAAGTGCCACAAGGACTTGTGAGAAGCTCCAGTGGGGCAGAGAATTGAAACTGCGAGTCAAGAACCGTTACTGAAGAATCATTGACCCTGGGAACTTGGTATAGAAGACCTCCTCCATCTAGCAACTGTAACAACCCATCACTTCATCATGTTCCCATTACAACTACGCTGACCAGACCATTCTGCTACGTGTATACGAACAGCATAGGTAGAGTCAGAGAATCGTGAACACTGAACACCGAGATCCAGCCAATGATGGACTGAAAGCAAATCAGACAGATGAAGTTGGATCGGTGAGCAACATGACTGATCTGCCAATAACTAAGACCAAAATATTGGCCCCCGAATTTGCGCAGGTCGATCAGTAATCAGGAAATTCTTGGTGGCTGATTAGAGCAAGTGAAACATGACCGAACTGATACTGGGACACGGTATGCACACGGGCAGAAAACACAAAGTGTAGGTGCTATACTAATTGATTAATAAATTCATAAATGCCATCAATCCTAATATTTCTATGATTAATATCAAGAAGCATGCACTGATTACATACAACATTTGACGTGTCTGGATATCAGCTGATGTGGTCATTGCTGCTTCTCAACGCTTCTCGGTATCATCATCCTGAAGCTGTATTTTGCTTTACCAGTAGTCTCTCAAAGTAGGCTTTCATCAATATTTGAACTGTTGCTCAGGCGACACAAAAACACAAATTACCAATTTTTGGAGAAAAAAACCAAAACAACATAATCCTTCACTTTAGAATGTTCACTTACTCTTCACAGAGTACAAAACATAAACTGAGTTATTGTTTGATTCTTGCACTCTTAATTCCCTAGTAAAGGAAATCGATAAACTCAAGTAGACTTGAAGCTAAATGTTTGCCATGTTCTGAGAATTTAAATTGTGGATTCTGTACATGATCGTTGATAGATACAATGGTGTATCCCAGGAGACACTCGTCAGAAATATTTTACGCACTATAATCAATATTTGAGAAAATAATATTGTGAATGAGTTGGGATGAAATGTTTCCACTGTATGATCTACCGTAAACTCGCACCAATCTCCTCACCCTAAGAGGATGACACGAGACAGTTCAGTAAGAACCCTGGCGGTAATTGTCCACGTGTATTCAGACAATGAACCACAAATGTCTCGGCATCTCGGCCTACCCTCAGGGGACACCCCAAATACATGCCGTATTTGCTCATTACTTATTTCCAATTTAGCTAACTTCCAATTGAGGTTGAATCATCAACTAACATACAGGCCTAATAACCATCTGAGTCCAAGAAATCATTAACCCAATTAGTGTGAGCTGATTGAAGGAGGAAACTAACATGAAGGAATCCAATATGTCATGTTCTCGGCGTGGTCTTCATTAATCAGAGAGGTTGTCCAACAAAGCCAGACTTGAAGAACACACTTTCTGGATAACATACTCACAAAACAGGTGGGTTTAGCTTAGATCTCGTCAGCTATTTCAAGAAGACGCACAAGCGTACGCACGTCACTGAGCTATTTCCATCCCATTTCTCCTCCGCAAATAGATATAGCAGTATTGAGTATAGTTGAATGAAAAACACATTAATGAAATGTCATGCCTTGAGACCTCACGAGAACAGTGTAGTGCATTGTGGGTTAATATTGCTACATGCGAACAATGACATCAACGCACTTGATTTCTCAATGGAATGGCTTTACGCTAAAGCAAATAAACACTCAAAGTATTTCGTCAATGGAGAACGCCTACACATGCTAATTGAACATCAATTAATCAATAATTTGTCAATGAATTATGCGCGTGTTTTCCTGCATTCTATTGACGTGTCTGGAATGACGTATGTTAATTGTATAACGAGTCAATTAGTTGACATACCACTTCAGAATATCACGACATCTTTGTACACTGTGAGAAAACAACTGAATATTAACAGCAGTTTGATTACATAATCTTGCTAAACAATCCCCCACAATACGACTTTACAAATAACTATTATCCTGTCTATCAGTTAAACGTGTAAATACAACAATGTCAATTGGAAATATATTTTAATTGTTTGCCATCACGTTTATACAGCTTGCCAGACAGAGCGAGTTCAGGGATTTTTCACCCACATGTTCCCGACAGTACCAGAGTGACAAGACTGATATATATATACACACCCAGTTATACTAACACACAGTTAAAGGTCCGGTCACCTGCACACCGCCTACATAAAGAACTACGGCAGGTGGTACCAAATCTACTGACGACAATTAATACAGTGTCAAAGTAATCTAGTGACGGAGAGCTCTTCCCCTAGAGGGCGCTGTATCTTCGGAAGTGGATCCCACTGATCGCAGGATGCTTCCCGAGAAATTAATCCAAATGTCGGTAGAATCCTCGCTATTCTCATTTCACATCCTATACCTTAAAATGTAAATTAGGTGCGTGCGTGTGTACGTGCGTGTGTGCGTGCGTGTGATGGGATTGGCCTTGATGAATGATGGAACTAATTCAGTGATGGCTCACAGTGTCACATCTATACATAGTGTTGGGGGAAAGAAAAAAAATCAGAAAAGTACCAATACACTTTGACCGACTCAAAACATACATTTTCATATTATTCCTATTTAATTTACAACATACTAAATAATTTCAAATAATATTTTGGGGAGGTTAATATCCTCTAACCAAATGCAGCATTTCTGCATGTCATTATAGGATTTTTCCATATTTTCTACGGGTATAGAAAAAGATGCAATCTATACATACATGTAATAGGTTTGCCCGATATAATCAACGACTTAATATAAATATTATTGATCACCTAAACAACACCATGCTTTCGGCACCAATATGTTTTAGTGAATATCAATGTTTCAGTTCATATTTCAGGGACTACGACCACCATCACCCATACGTAAGTACTGTCATCGTAAGTCTGAAGTGTTGACGGAAATAGGTTATTGCTAGAATGACATGGATGGCCGCGCTCAACTTAAGACATTTATTGATTATGCGATAGAAATGAAACAAAAAACTGATGACATCTCTCAGTAGGCAGGGAAACACTGGCACGTCTGTTGCAATATGCTGCCACAACTGTTAACACTTACATGCGGAAAACAGACATTGATCGCCTAAGTGAACCAACGGAATGATTAACCAACTTTCCATGCCTTCATTATATTGCTTCCTGTGTGAGATAGATCGTAGTACAGATGACGTGATAATAACATCTTGTGATCATCCAGCCCCGACAGGTGGAGACTTAATCATCCAATGGGAATATATCCTTTTTTTTAACGTATTACAAAGTGCATCTCTGGAGTTAGGAATATACTACATAATACCTTGATGGCTTCTGATGGAGTCTTAAACAACAATATGCCCCGAGTCTAGAACTGAATGCATACATGCCACCATCGGCGTACAAAGCTGTGCTCTGATTACATCCACATGTGCATCTCGGCAGCTTTACGTCACTTCAACTTGGCATTCTATCTACACCTCCATCTTATTCTCCTTACTTTGATTTAACCATCGACAAAACAAGCCAATAAAGCGAACAAGATGGACAAACTATTCCCCATTACAGTCCTACTGTTGAATCTCTGCAGACTCTGGACGAGTGGAGAGAGAACAGAAAGGATGGCTTGTGGATATTTGACCACTAAGTGGTTTGTCTTCAGGCTGGCAGACATGGACAAGATGGGACATGGACAAGATGGACCGCAATGTCCACCAGGCTGGCAGACATGGACAAAATGGACCACGACGTCCCCCAGGCTCGTCTTTATAACAGGGCTATTCCTGGTCAGATCTCGCCTGTGGTCCTCCTCGCCATCAATGAGGGTATCTTACATGCATGTATCCCCGCTTCAATTTCATCCGATTGTACCGAGACAAACAGCTGAATCTCAGGGCCGTTATCGAACAAATGACATTGATCTTCATCTTTGCGTGAAGACTTCTGTATTTAAAAATCGATGGCAATGTGATTGGTCGATGTGTTTGTCAGATGACGAGTGTCCGACAGATACATACAGACAACAAATAAATCTCCAGGAATCTATGCCACCGACACGAGGTAAAGATCAGTATCTAGTTTCATAAAGAAGAGAGAAGCATCAATGTTTCAAATGTCAATGAGAAAAAACCCAAATCAAAATGCAAGAACTGGTAACATTTGAAAACCACATTCAATAGTGAGAAGCATGGCAGTAAAATCTAAAGGAATAGCACAGAAACTGTACTGGTAATGGGAGCACACGATCAGTCACCTTCACGTTACTCGAAGACAAATTTGATTTTTGTCCAATATAAATAACACTTCCATGGTTATTATCCATTTGGATAGATCTGAATATTGATTCCATGATTAGACCTCGATATCAATCAAAAAATTGCATTTACAGCATCATACATCATGGAATTGTTTTTTCCACATCTTGAAGCCATAGCTCCATACATGCCTCTCAGAATATTGAACCTCCATTTTCATTTTCATTTTCATTTTCATTTTCAATGATAACGCTACAGTTCCGTTTTCAAATACTTGTACTTCAATTTGATGTTCAACTCTCTAGTGATTGTCACACATGGCAGATTGAGATACAAATTGAATTTTACAAACTCTCATCATCGAGGAGAAGAAGACTTGCACCCAGTACGGTACATGGAGCTGACTAGATGGCGGCCATCACAGACTTATAACAAAACCACGGCTACAGTCATGGAAACATTCTCGACATATTTCATTTTTCATATTTCAATTATCTGTCAAGGGACACACTGAACACCAAAGAAAGTCCAAAAGTTTACGAGTCCTTTTTTATTTTGTGTTAGACCAAAGACAAAGTAAAATATTGAACCCAAGTTTTGCATAATTTTGCCGTCTTATGCAAGAGGAGTAGGAGGGAAAGGGAAAAGAAGGATTTCCCACAAGAAACTACAACTTAATGCATTAAAACAACATGCAAAATTACACCATATTGATTTATTGATTATTTCAGTGAGAAGTTTGCAAGTTAGGATGAAATTGAGAAGCTTTGAACTGACATCTTCGTTCTGTGACCTATCGCTCTGGCAGTGAATTACAATCAGTAAACTTCAAGTCAAACCAGATAAAGCTGTTTTCCCCTCGATTCTACCCTGCATTTCACTTGACCCATGGAAATTACCCAATGGTCCATAACTATTGGCATTAGAGAGTGAAGAATTTGTGCTTTATCGACTTTTTTTCAATGGTATTTCAGTGATAATGTCAGCCTTAAAACAGGCTGTGTAAAGTGTTGCAGAAAACCTGTGAGCACGTAGTGAAGACCCAAGGATGATAACGAGTTCTAGAGTCCAGACATTACATCCAGTCATGGCCATATTAGTGGCATGGGTTTGACTCCACCTTTGGCTTTAGTACAAATGTCCAATTACCTTCCACTGCACTACCGGTACCACATAGAAGTCCATTACATACAGTATCTGTCCATCATTCGATTACATACCAGTTCATCAGTCCATTACATACTAGTCCATCAGTCCATTAAATACCAGTCCATCAGTCCATTAAATACCAGTCCATCAGTACATTAAATACCAGTCTATTAAAGGGGCAAGATCATACTTGCATAGGGAAAAATGGTCACTATCGGGGTTATTACATATTCTGAAAGAACAATC
>JAUTBQ010177256.1:0-11248 GCA_032361185.1 Lepetodrilus ovalis
ACTTAAGTCAGCAAAACACTAACTTTGCGACACATTTTGACTAAGTTTTCTATATTGGATTAGTCTGAAATTTTAGAAAGATTCGTTGATAACTAAGATTTTTATTGCTGACTTAAATTAATTAAAAAACTAAGCTGTTTATAGGATACCGCCCCTGGGGTTTATTTTGTTTTACATAAATGTGTTACAGTTATACAAAGTTATTCTTTGAATTATTAATTTTGACCAATACTTTCCAACAACCTGGTTTAAACAACAAATGCTAAATGTATTCATCGAGCTCAAGTGTTTCTGTGGAAATGGATAAAATATCGACCTCAACTTAGCAAACATACAGTTAAGAAAGAAGCATTATATGTATTAGACAATGATGCTTCTGTTGGTCCTGTAGCGTGTGAAAGTTGTCATAAACACAAATGCATAGTAACGTATCGATCCAAAACAATCTAATACAAACAATAATCATTCAATCTCACCTTCTTATCAACAGACCATAGTAGGACATGGGTTTCAAACAAAGTTTTCATGAAATGTAAATGATTTTTTGTTTTCACGGTAACATGTTTGTTTGGCCTAACACAAGCATTCCATTTTGGTCAGACTGTATACTGCAAATCATAAAATGTTAGCGAGCATGAAACTTTAATGAATTTCATGAGTTGCTCTCAGACATTAACATTTCATTCGCTAATATTATTAAAGAATATTGCATTCATGTAAGTCACGCACTGTATTTACGTTTTTGTGAGTAATTACTGTACATACACTTGAAATTAGTTCTTGTTGATACTTTTGTTACTGACAATGTTACACAATCGTAATTTAAGATAAACGTTACATGAAGAAATCACTAACAGGTCGATAATTCATTGGTCGCTAAATTTTAATGACGCTGACACTTTATGATTTACAGTATTGATTGTTAATTGGAAATGATTTCTATTTATGTATGGATGTATGTAAGTGATTTGTATTGATTATTGTAAGTAATTAATATTGATTGATAGTACACTCAAGGGAAGGACGGCCTCATTAAATCCTATGTTTACCTAACTGTATGGTTGAGTTTCTTGGTAATAAACCATGCTCTAGTTGATATTTATATACATAACATGAGTCTGTTACATTCAGGAGGTAACATTAAAAAATTGTTAACATTAAAATGTTTGGTAACATTGCTACAAGAATAGCAAAAATACGAAAATCACAAATACGAATATACTCATAGTCGGGAACGAACCCTAGAATTCAATTACCGTAATTCTCCTAATTATTCGAATCCTCTAATAATTTGAACACCTAAATTAATCGCCCAAAAAAATTACAATTAATCATTCTGACCCTAACTATATGTAAATTACATTTTGTTTTTGTTTTCAAATTGTAATTTTCTAATCATTCAAACATAGCAATTTTACACATTTTTAGTATTACTTTATGTTTAAGAAATCCTTTATTTATTTACCAATTCAATTACAACCATATTTTGTACTTTAGTTTGGTTGTCCCTAATTATATGAACACAGATAATTTAAAATGTTTGTATTATTCTAATATTTCCAACAGCTATTAATTTCATTATTTTTTCATTTTTGAATTATTAGAGTAATCATGGTAAGACAAATTTCTGTGGTTACTTTCATGAGAATAATTAATGCGCTACTTATGTACATGATCCTTCTCTCGATTTCTCACATTATATCAATCTCTCTCTCTCTCTCTGTCCAGTCGTACGCCCCAGAGCTGTACTTGTTGGATGGACCTACCGGAGATTTTGTGTCGGTTGCGAGCGATGGTGAATCCCGGTCGTCGTACCAACATGGCGACATCTCTGGCAGAAGTACCATACGAGGATACCAGACATACCGTGGTGACTACCAAGAGCCTGGAAACAAAACATACCGCGAAGAATACCATGATGGATATAACAATAAATATAATCAAGCTAGTAAGTATAATAAGAATCAGTTGAAAATACATCCAAAAGTTAACCCATTTAAAAGATTGTATTTTTTTGGGCCCACTGTATTCGTTTCATCTTTTAAATGCTGTTGAGAATATAGAGTTTAATTTCAATATATTTTTTTTCATATCATTTAAATTTTAAATGAGATTTAAGATCTGTGCTTTGTAGTATGAAATGAAATGTTCAAAAAATGTACAGTGAATCTCTCAAAACGTTCATTGCCTGCTAGTGAATATTTACGCATATGATAATCATCTGTAATATTTGGAAATTAAACGACAATTCTTCCTTAGAAAAGTCCTAATAACGCTTCGAGCATGCATTGGCATGGAGTCATGTGCTTCACGATTGAACTATTATTATTATTATTATATTTAATAAGGATCAACTTTGGATACAACTCTTTCAGAAATGCCCTGAAATATAGACAAATACAGAATATTTATTTTTATTAGGATCAATGTCGGATACAAATGTTTCATAAATTTCTTGAAATGAACAGATACGAAATATTATTATATTTTTTAAAATTTACCTTTAGACAGAGGGATTATAGTATAGTGTTGCATATTTAGAAGGTTCTAGAGAAATTATTTTTTTCTCAAATTGAAGATGGCATGACTGATCGTACTCGGCAACCAAATCAGGGTAAGAATCATGATTAAAAAATAACCTAACAGAATATTACATATACTGGTGAATTGTAAACTATATATTGCTTTAATAACTACAATTAACACTTAATTCTGTGTTATATCATATTCATATATACATGTATATATACTCAACAACAAAAGGTTAGCAAATCTTTAATATAGTTTCCAAATGGAAATGTTGTGATTGAATTATATTTATTTTTGCATAATATAGTTACCACAAGATACTGTCATACCAAAATAATGGTAACAAAACCAAATTGTTAACTTGACGTTAAAACGTGTTTTTGGTAAATCCAGCAAATTGTAAGTGCAATCAGGGTAAGATGGAAGTGGATATAAACTCATTTAAGGACTGCCATACAAAAACGTATCTAAAAATTGATTTTCTGATTGTCTTGTCACTTTAAAACTGGTACAACTTCTTGATATGTTCGCAATAATGTTTTTAAAGATATGCATAATGATACTGGTACAAAATGGTACACGTCATCGGCCTAATCTTTGAGGTATTGTATCGTAGCTCGAGGAAGCAATATTAAAGATAATACTATCATCTATACATTAAGCTTCATGGAAGTAACAATACAGAAACTAAAAGGTATGGCATACCTTTATATTTGGCGCGAATACGTATACTATACACAGGAATGGAATGGCGGGCAGGAAGAGAATGAGATAGATGAGTTTCCGGAACCAGCCGAGTGATTGGAGGAAGCCCATCTCTGACCCGTACCAGATACTGGTCATGTGTTGCTGACAGTTGGGGTGAGCGACGAACTGGAACAGAACATTGCGTCAGTTCACTGTCTATTTGTAAAAAGGCTGAAATGACAAATGCTTCCCTTTAAAAGCTAGATTGAATGGCATGATTTTGATGAAATAAAATTAATGTATTGTGTAATTTTGTATAGACATTCATACAATTTTGCGTGAATAATAATAGAAATGCATGGAAATTTATGTGAATACATGTAAAAAATCTTAATTTTCTTTCATCAAACTCATGCCATTATATCTGGCAATTAAAGGATATCATTTTGTCATTTCAGGCGTTTTACAAATAGACACAGTGAACTGAAATTCAATGAAAAAAATCAGGTATTATACAGATTAACTGTAACATATACACACTAGGATATTACATACCATTTCCATTCTCCTCCCTTCTTCTTCTTCAGCGTGTATATTCCCTCAAGCACCAGCATGGGGATGGAGCAGAGCAGACACCAGTACAGCGGGTTCCTCCTGTCCACCACCACACGCCAGATGCAGATGAAGCCATGAGCGGAGAACAGGCACCGGCTTACCATCGCCTTCACCACCCCGATAGCGGTCATCGCTTTCTTCAGACACTTCTTCATCGTTGGTAGCTCCAATGGAAATTGGTCTTCGTTATCTACCGTTAAGCCAGTCAACGCTTAATCCATTAATAGTAAGACTTCAGGAACTTACTAAAAGGTTAGATTCTTTTCATTTCTGTTTCCAATAGGAGTGTGTGTGGCATATTCTATTACATCCTTCAGGCCTTGTGATTTCACATGTTCTTTTACTTATAAGAGAAATATTTCACTTGTATGAACTCTTCTTATGCTGCACTATAACACGAGTATCCACACACTGAAGTGTAGTATCCAAACCATTGAATTAGAACGTGTATTGACGATGTCAGGAGTACGATATATCGTGTGAAGGAACCAAATCCACATATGCTCATTGGAAAGACGCAATAATAATGACGCATGGCGATTGCTGAGGATGTGGAGTTTTCCGTGGCACTGGCAAGAAACTAATTTATTTTATGTCCACGTATGGAACAATTCTGTCGTTATCATTGTTTGCAATCATTTTGGGGAAACAGTGTCTCATGCTTTAATGGCATTGGCATCACCATTAGTACATGTTTGTTCTCTACCTCGTATGGTCGGAAACAACTGATTTCTGAGAGAACATTCATTAGACAGGCGTCGTAGCACGTGCTGAGTGTGTCAAAAATGGCACGTTAAATGGACACCGTCAAACACATAAAGATAATTGAATCCGATTGGTCATTGTATTATGGAAATAAATAAAGCACAATTATTATGAGCTCAACGGAGATAGTTTGATGAATATAATAATTACGACATGCATTTAAAAATGCATTGATTTTTTAATTGTTTTGGAACAAATAAATTCAGTTGTTATAAACAGTAGTTATATTGAGTGAATGAACTTGATTTTGTAATGGTTAAATATTTTATAGTAATGGCAAGTATATCCTGCATGATTAGATTTCGCTCAAAAAGTATATTAAATAAATAAGGTGCGTGTCGGTATGTAATTATATATTCCATTTATAATTTGTTGGTTAAAGATTATTATTGATATATGTATTCATATATATGATGTGGTTAATTTTGTATGCTTATTTGACAAGTGCATGTTTATCAAACATTTACGTATCATGAATATTCATTTAAGGTGTATGATACGTATTATTTACCAACTACGTAGGAACGATTACACATTAACCAGTTCAGATAGGTAGTCCGGTCCATGATACCAGCCTATCACAGTTAATACAAATCTTCCCCTCATTGTTGTACTTACCGTAGCACATACGACGTAACACATGTATATGATTTTGTAATTTATTTCTTTAATTTATCTATTTAACATAACATAACAGTTAACAAGAACAGCCAACAACCACATACTATACATCTGAATTGCACACAGCCCAGCCAATGATATCAGATTACTATTATACATGTTGACAGCAAAATCATGTATTCACCAATATCACACACCTGTGCACATTAATCAATATTGAAAGTTGTCCTAAGCTAATACTGGTTGTATCGTTATGTATTTAGATTCAACATTATCTGCCACACCTATAACAATGAAACCTGTCTTAGCTTAGAACCAGTCTTAGCTTAGAAGCTGTCTTAGCTTAGAACCAGTCTAGCTTAGAACCAGTCTTAGCTTAGAACCAGTCTTAGCTTAGAACCTGTCTTAGCTTAGAACCTGTCTAGCTTTGGTCAGGTGTCTCATGTACTTTGACCTCGGACCACAATTGACATCATTTTTGTTATCAATATTTATCACAAAAAAATTAACTTGAGATAAAAATCAAATCAAATTACTACTACTACTACTACTACTACTACTACTACTACTACTACTACTACTACTACTGCTACTGATGCTGCTAATAATAATAATAATAATAATAATATAATACCGGTAATAATAATCATAATCGTAGTAGTAATAACAATAATAATAATAATAATAATAACAATAATAATAATAAAATAATAATAATATGGACATTCATAATGTGCCAAATTCACGCTCGAAAGCATGCGCTAATCTGTGTCATCTTTATCCCTGTTAAAGCTATCTGAAAGCCAGAGTATCCTTTCACGAAGCTCTCTTAACTAAGAAACAATATAGCGCTCTCCTAGCATTGAATTAGCTATTGGTCTCTTAGACTGATAAGATAGCTTCATGACAGAATACACTAATAATGTCATCAGAGGACAGTTTCCTGACGCTACTTCAACCAGGAAATGAATTATAAATTGTGGCAGTGTCACGAGGGGTATATTAATTGTTATCTAAGGCCACGTCACACACTTCCCGTGCGCAACTAGTTATACACTATAATGAATAGCAGCCCAAATATGTATTATGCTTCCCATCTTGTAAGTGATAATACTCAGGAATATATGGATTAAATACAAACACCGACATAAAGTTCGAATTGCAATATATATCTGTGTTGTCCGACTAGTATGTGCGTACGCATGTGTGTGTGTGTGTGTGTGTGTGTGTGTGTGTGTGTGTGAGTGTGCGCGCGCGTGCGTGTGTGTGTGTGTGCGGGCGCGTGTGTAAGTTAGAAGACAAGGGGAATATATTCAAGCTGCATGTGCTCTCAACACCTAGGTAACAGATCAAACATTGCATGATCTTTGAAAGTCTTGTTATATTGCGACCATATACTGTAGTCTCCTTTCAAAAGCTGGGATTATTCCCTGTAATAAATATTGGACACCAATCAGATTATCCTCGCACCCCAGAGGTACTTATTACGTTCTCACTTCAATTCACTACCCTGGCACACATTTAGGGAAAGGAAAAACTCGCGCAAACAACCAACCAATGAAATCATTTTCTAGATGAAATCGCTGTCAACAATCTATCCAATGAAATAGATCTCATCATTGTTCGATTTATTGCTCCTATAGAATGTTGTGTGCCAGGATATCGTGCACGAGCGACATGTATTAGAGATAGCAACGAGAGTCTTTTAGTCTAGTAGGGATATGAGAGATTCGAGAAAGGATACCCAGCGTACTATTGAAGTGAGAACGTAATAAGTACCTCTGTGGTGCCAGGATGCTATCAGATAAGTATATAGATATGTGTATTGTCTATTGTGTACCTTAGTGAAACAGAATATAAATAGTTTACGTTGTCTCCAGTTATATCTGCAACTTATGCCAGCAGGCAACCTGTTTTCGCGTGTTTTGAATCATCTCGTTCCACTGCGTACGCGCGTCAGAGTCAAAGTTCATTCCTAGATAGACTCGACCAATGAGAGACCTCGACACACGATCTTCAGTCCTGTCCACGTTGATGACTGAGATACTAAAGTACACTTTGTCCAGCTGGTGGTAGTGAACATCAAACGTCATAGTCTCGTTGAACACAGGATTCTCATCACAATTCCGCACAGTGGTCTTCGCTTTCTTCAACGGACGACCGTCGTACATCAAGTTGACTTTGAAACAAGCGTCTGGAAAAGAACGTGGAAACAATGTACTAAAACAAAACCCTCTTGGGACCTGGTAGCTTAAGGATTTCCAAAGAATTTCCAAACGTATACAGGTGTTCTTCAGGTACTTTCATTACCATGTAAACAGAATGGCACCAAATTCCTCCAGCCGAGGTCCTAAATTTGGTAGAAATATTTCCCATAAATATATGTCGTTCTTTTATTTATTTTGTTGCATGCATACAATAAAAAATACTCTCGGCGTTTTCAAACGTGCATACAAATGCTACTTGAATAGCATCGAGCAATATTAATAATAACTGTAACAAGTTCAGACTTATAGAACGATATATGTGTGCGCGTGTGTATTGGAATAGCAAGACCAGTGTGTTGGTCAGTGAGAAGCCAGAATACAAATACTAGTACCTGGTAAATGTACATCACAACTGTCACTTGTATGAGTACGGAAAGATTAATGACCATAACCTAAAGCAATACACCGCAATACACGCATGACCATTGATTCCTTACATCCGCCAAATATACCCAAACATAATTTCTAAAAGTTCTCATATCCACTATAAAACCATAGTAAGTACACGACTCCCATATATAAGGAGTCGCTACGAGAGTTCTTATGTTATGGTCTCGTAGTAGATATGAGAGCTTCGTGAAACGATACTCAGGGTCCCTTATCTACTAAGAGACCGGTAGCACTCTCTTAGCAGTGTATTCATGGTATTAGCTATCGGCAAAGAGAGGGCTGCCAGTCTCTTAGTGGATAAGAGAGCTTCGTGAAAGGATACCCAGGTTTATACCGATTGTTTAGAGGATGGAGATAATAAACATCTGGAAAATCCAATGAACCCCATGTTACAGTTACGCACTTGTTTCTTCTTTCTCGTGTTCTGGGGTCTTCAGTCCTTTAACCTTCATGATGGTCAGACTCAGTTTCTCCGCCGTGGGAAGAAACATCAGTCCTAGCTTGACCTCCCCCAGGTCCTCCTACACGTGCAATGTAACGCAGGTGTTAAAGAGAACGCATGGTATAAAAACGATGATACCAATTTAAAAAACACTTTTAAACGTTTTAGCTTAATTCTAATTAAGTTGTCATCTTTATAATTGGTCCCGGTGAATCTCTTAATGGGAAGATTTTAATTCGTTGGTCATATTTTTCGTGATTAATACAGTTTGTGGTATCCATAGTTAACTCATTCTCTGTAACACTGGGCAGTTGTTGTCGATTGTCGCTTGGTAAGTCGTCCACTACAGAAATGCACGCAAGTATCGGTAAATGCTATTTACTTGCGCACGGACATCCAGAGTGATATATTATTATGTAATTGTTCACCACCTAACAAAATAAAACCCACCTGACGCGAAAATAAAACGAATAATTATGTCCCGTAAATTATTATCATACTGCAACCAGTAAACATAGTGATGGATTTCTGATTCTCATTAGTAGTATTTGTTGAGTTCTATTTAATTTTTAAATGATACATTCTCCTAGTATCCGATCATATGTATGCCTACAATGATAATCAAATACTGAGGCAATAGCAATGGATACAGTCGTTGACTGATAAATACAAAATCACGGTCGATAAAAAAAAACATTTCCGCCCTAAAACAAAAAAAATTGAATATGCTTATTGATTGTTTTATTTTGTATTACAAATATTTAAGTTATGCTATGTAATGTAAAATAATAATTAATCATATTCCCTTATTTTTAACCATGCTCTAGATGGACTCGTAAATTACTCAATTTGTATGACACGGTCTAGAGGTCGTGTTGGAAAATAACGTACTGAGTTTTTATACAGAATAGGCATTATTATTTTAATTCATCCTAGTGTGTCTGGAATGTGAGGAATTTCAGTGCATTTACGATTCCTAAAATAGACAACATTATGGCTGTAGAAACTTACTGATTTTCGGTTGCATAGTGTCATGTATCAGTATGTATCATGTATAACTACCGAAACACCGATGACAGCAGTTGTCCAACTTTCGTGAGAATGAGTCAATTACGTCTTATTCTATCTATAAAGTAGTGACCTAAAGCACTGTCTTACGTTAACTGGTGGCTGTAGTTGCTCATCAAACTGGACTTCTGTCTGAGTTGACCACTCCACCTTGGACAACGGTACCACGACTTCTCCTACAATCACGTGACGCGTGTAGCGGTCGAAATCACAGACAAGCATCTTCAGCGTGTAGTTGTGGATCTCTTCCGCATCGATGGACACAACGAACATCTCGTTAAACACGGGATCTATTGAACGTCTCAGGATCTTTGTCTGGAACTCCACATCCAGATTGTTCAGCTCGTGCTCCCGGTTGGACTTAAAGGTGAAGAACGAGCGTGGTGACCGGTACAGTCTCACTTTAATATAGGGCGTCATTGCGCCGTCAGGGTCGGCTACAGAGAAGTTGTTGAGGTTCTGGATCCGGATTGTCAGTTTTCCGTTCACTCTGTCGTAAATGAGACTGAAGGCCAAAGACGCTGAATGGAATTGAAACTCTGCGATAGAGGATGGAGACTGCGGCTCGCTGAGGATTGGCTTGAAGAATGCTTCCTTTTGATGACGTTCCTGAAAGTATGGACCATGGGATTATACGATTATTCCCGTACAATCAGGCAAACCAATACTATCTGGAGTGTCACTTGTACAGACAAATCACGACCAGTATCTTAGTAGATAAGAGAGCTTCGTGAAAGGATACCCAGATCAGTAACCATCACGTCATTGAATATATTAGTGTTACTACAGGGGACGACTTACTTGTCAGCTTTAAACTATCTCATATTTGTTCAATTTGTTCACTTTGGTGACGACAGTCCACATTGAATATATCGCAAGATATGTTGTCTTATCACACACCAAATTATGTGCAATTTTTTAAAACAAAATACAAGGCTCTCCTTTTCAGATGACGGACTGCTTGATAGCAAAGCAATCCCTCTAACCGTTAATATTGGTGTCGTATGCAGTGATTGTCCAAGTTGGTCATTGATTTGGGGTTTAAATCCATTTCAATATTGTTTCATTATTTAGGTCAACCGTCTGTGATAGTATACCTTTAATACGGAATGCATTAAAGACTAGATAGTACCTGTCTCAATTCGATTACGTCATGTGAACTGTAATCCGACCAATCGGATGTGTCTGTGTCTCTGAACGTTTGTAGCGGCTGCCACACACTGGGTTGGTCCGGCTTTGTATATTGGTTGTACGGAGATAAGTATTGTCCAGTGGTGGCACCGTAGTCAAACCCCACGCCTGCTTTCTCTGGAGAATAATTAGAGAACATGAGAGATAGTGCAAAGACTTGACACCTATTCAGTAAGCTATTTTATTCTTTAAAATCAAAATTAACTTGTAATATTACGATATTTCCAAACGTCTACAGGATGCAGACAGTTGGTCTTCAAGAACGTGCATCGGAAGAAGAATGTCACCACCGGATTCCTAAAACCGTGTTCCGATATTTCATAGAAAGTTTGCCCTCTAAATATCTACCTGCCCTTAATTAAATAAAAGAATATGATTCTTATCTACTAAGAGACTGGTAGCGCTCTCTTAGCAGCGTGTTAACTCTCTCCCTGCTGGATTGAGCAAAGACACAGTGGCACCTAATTAGGGCATCTCCGGTTGCCTTCAGTATGGGGAGAGTTAATTAGCTATCAGTCTCATAGTAGATATTTAAAGGCATACAATCACAGATATTTATGGCCGTTTTTTACTAGTTCTTAGATACAACTACAAAATACATTCACTTGACATACATATAATCATGTTTGTACTTCCAAAAACCTTTCTACCGCTGTATGGTAGGCAAAATTCA
>JAUTBQ010177267.1:0-11246 GCA_032361185.1 Lepetodrilus ovalis
AAAGTAGTTCCACCTTTATCGCACTCCTGTTATTGCACTGCTGTTATTGCACTCTCAGGGCTATTTTATGTGATAAAATGTTATACATGGTCATGTAAGTGAGGGATTGTAATGTGACCCGAGGAATGGATTGTAAAGGGGATCTGTTTGTAATGTTGCAGGTCACCGACCGTTTGGAACTTTCCCCAGAGGATGTGATGCTATTAATCATTCCAATGTGGAAGGTGAGCATCTACTTATCCTAGTATAATTAAATACTAATCGTCGCATAAGGGTGAAGATTCCTACTGTGATGTATAACAATAACTCATTCACTCACACTATTTCAACTGTCCAGTCTAAAACATTTGATGGACGTGATATGAAGTAAACCTGGTGGCAAGTGCCTTGTTTTCTGCTCATCATATAACCACACAAAATTGTGATATCGTAGCACATGCACATCATTATTTGTACTGGTCATTACGTCTGTGACCTTGTGACCTTATAGTTTCTATGACCTATTTCTAAATCCAGTACTGATTTCAGCATGGTTGTAAAACATCAATGTGGGTTCAGTTCCAGATATCAATACTCTAGATGTGTTTATCATTGGGAAAAAACATTAAAACAATATTGTGGGGGCATTTTCAGTTTCAGGTAACCAGACGTTTCCTCGCTCCACGTTCCACCCCAGGGACCCCGGTTTTGACGCGATGTCTCTGCGGTCGATGATGTCGCGGAGCAGCGAGGGAACGGCCAGCACGGGGAGCAGCAGCAGCAGCGGTCTTCCTCAGGACTGCGACGAGTCACCATCCATGTACAGTTTCTATGGTCTCCAGTTCTCAAAGTGTGAGTGTCTACATGTCTTCCTTGTGCTCGCAGTAGCTGTGTCTAGAACCGCATCATTGCGTATGGGTGAAATATGCCCACAGTGAGGTAGTGCATTAAGTACATCAAATCTAGGACCACAGCTAGGCTATTCTAGGACCACAGCTAGGCTATTCTAGAACCCACAGCTAGGCAGCTAGGCTATTCTAGACCCACAGCTATGCTATTCTAGAACCCACAGCTAGGCTATTCTAGAACCCACAGCTAGGCTATTCTAGAACCCACACCACAGCTAGGCTATTCTAGAACCCACACCACAGCTAGGCTATTCTAGAACCCACAGCTAGGCTATTCTAAAACCCTAGGCTATTCTAGAACCCACAGCTAGGCTATTATAGAATCCACAGCTAGGCTATTCTAGAACCCACAGCTAGGCTGTTCTAGAACCCAGCTAGGCTATTCTAGACCCACAGCTAGGCTATTCTAGACCCACAGCTAGGTTATTCTAGACCCACAGCTATGCTATTCTAGACCCTCAGCTAGACCACAGTGTTTTTGTTACTCCACAGCTCCGAGAGCGCCGTCTAACTGGCAGAGAGGAAGGCAGCTTGGGGTGGGGGCGTTCGGAGAGGTCTACATATGTCACGACAAGGACTCGGGCACCGAGCTGGCTGTCAAACAAGTCCAGCTTGGCAACCTCAATGCAGAAACGTCCAAGGTCAGTCGTCGTTTCATGGGACTCTTCCATGAAGCTCTTGTACCAACTACGAGACTGTAACCATCTCATGTGTGGTCTCGTTTAATAGTGATTGAGACAAATTATGAGATAGTTGTGGTATTGTAGTTGGTGATAGAGCTTCATGAAAGGTTGCTCAATTCTTTGATAATATTTTTACGCTGTTCAATGTTAAATTTTTACATCATGGAATATTCTTTTTAGGATCAATTTAAATGTTGATATTTTTTATTGTGGGGCCATATGAAAAGGAGTATTACAAATAGAACCAAGTATAGTTTAGTTGATAAAAAATCCTCACTATTAGTCCCTTGCATGAAATATCTCATGGACAGAAGTTGTCCCGTATGGATGCAAGATTCCCACTGACATGAAGCAGAAAATCACTCACTTACTTTCTCTTGAACAGAACAATTTACTTTAGGTATTACTAGCCAGTTGTTCCATGGCAGACATATTCTATTTGAGTTTGTCTAACATACAAGTGCAAGTTAAATTGCACATCGAGCAACCTATTTGTTAATATATAGCAGCTTTGGTATCTTTTCAACTTGCCCTGACTTGCCCTCTGGGCAAGTAACTCTGGAGCCATGGGTATGTATTGTGATTGTGTATGTCTGTATGTGCACATCATCATCAATCTGTGTGCTACAGGAGGTGCGGGCTCTGGAGAACGAGCTGCAGCTACTGAGGAACTTCCAGCACGAGAGGATCGTCCAGTACTACGGCTGTCAGCAGGAGCAGAAAGTCCTCTCTATCTTCCTAGAGTACATGCCAGGGGTACGCTGTATTACACTCTCAGTTGCAGGGTCCAATATCTGGCAGACATGAATTTTCAAATTTTGGTATACACACTTGAATATCTCATTTATTAACGAGTGGATTGCTATGGGGTTTACATAAAACCATTGCTCTCTCTCTGGCCTGAACGCAAGGGTATATCACAATGTATTATTTTAATTATTTTTCAAAATCATCTTTCATGGCTTCCTGTAATGAACTGGATTCATGACTTGTTTTCCTAGTTGCTTCATTGTGACGTCATGCTCATTTGGGATATGATCGAGTTGATGCCAATGAATGGAACTCCTTATGAATGTATTTGTAGAACAAATGGCTTCATTATGATGTCTTACTATCTAGGGGTCCGTGAAAGACTATATCAACAACTACGGGGCGCTGAAGGAGTTCATGGTGAAGAAATACATTCGCCAGGTTCTAGAGGGGCTGGCCTTCCTCCATAAGAATGTCATCGTCCACAGAGATATTAAAGGTACCGTAATGTCAATACATAAACAAGCCCTGATGCCACACAAACTATTTCGTCGCATCTGGGTGAAAGATTGTTGCTGCAACGTCGAGCTATAACTCACTTGCTCATTGCTGAAACGAACCAGTTGTGGACATGCAGATGGGCTCTATTTCAAACACTAATATGTCTACATTATTGTCAGCAAAGATTTTCATGTTTGTTGTTCGGAAATCTCGCCATCTTGACAAACCAAACTAGCAGGTGAGCCATAGAGCCCTTCTAATATCTTCTTTCTTTTTTTTTCCTTCTCAGCTGCGAATATCTTGAGAGACACGAACGGAAATGTGAAGCTTGGCGATTTCGGTGCGTCCAAGCGTCTACAGACAATATGCAGCGCCACCGGTCTGAAGTCCGCTGTGGGCACCCCTCACTGGATGGCGCCGGAGGTCATCAATGGCGAGGGATACGGCAGAAAGGCGGACATCTGGTGAGGAATAGCGGCACCATTAGTGTTGGCAATGTTTGTCCTCGCGCAGCGCTCGGTGCATTGAAATATTTTTTGGGTGCAATAATTAACATTTGAAGCACTAGTCCTGATAATAATACCATAATGTTTTGTTTATGTATTTTTTTTGTAATTGGGTCTAGAGCCTTTAAAGATCCTTTCACATCAGTTTATGACAGTATTAAAAGCCTGTAAACGTTTTCATGTTGGGCTAGAGAACTAGTGCCAGTTTTCACTGCTGATTGTCCCATTCAGATGTTACCTATGTTTGATGAGAATATTCCCTCTCTTGGGTGATCATGTTTCCCTTAAATTGAGCAGGCAACCTCTGACAAAATTAAGGCAGAAATATGGTTGATTTCTTTTTCATGCTTTAAAAATGATGATTATATAGTCGCCTATGGGTGAGATATTCCCGCTGCGACATGAAGCACTAATTCATTTATTCATTTATATATTTTCACAATGTTAAAAAGATATTCTCATGATTGATTATTTTTTTAAATTCTGTTTCAGGAGCATAGCGTGCACCATCGTAGAAATGCTCACTAAAAAACCACCGTTTGGAGAATATGAACCTTTCGCTGCAATGTTTCAGATTGCCACGTGCAAATTTCCCAAATACGACCTTCCACCAGAGGTGTCCTCTGTGGCACAAGACTTTCTCATATTAATGTTCAACAAGAAATCATCAGATCGGCCGTCGGCTGAGGACTTGTTATTGCATCGATTTATTCGAGAATTGACATAGCATGTGGTGTTGGTTTGCTGGAGTAAACCAACATTGCGACACGTCTTTCAAGCATTTTGCCCGCAGGATATTTACAAAATGGGGGAAAATGGAGGTATGGCGGGTGACAGTGGATGTACAAATCTGTAAGTTGCCACTGACCCGACATAATGCAGTGTGCTCACATGCCTTAAGTTGTGCAAACGGTGAATAGTGGTGCAATTCTCGGCAAATCCAAAAGAAAGCACCGACCAAGTGATAACAGCACTGTTATTCAACATCTATGCATTATTACCTGAAACCAACACGGGAGGTAGTGATCTTTGTTGGGAGTTGCCTCCCCATGCAAAGAGAGACGATTCAAGCAACTGTTGTTGGGAGGGTCTTGCCACGCAAAGGGAGGTGATTCAATATTGCAACTGTTGTGTCCCACCATGCAAACGGAGATGAATGAATCGCAACCGTGCCTCCCTAATGCAAAGGGAGATGATTCGATCACAACCATACTTCACCAATGCAAATGGAGATGATTCAAGCAACTATTTGGAGTGGTCTCCCCATTGCAAAGGGAGATTATTCAAACAACGCTGTGCAGCCGTGATGGGTGATATCGTACACGTACAGACAACAGTAAATCTCCAGTGGTATTCAGTGTCATACTGTGATCGTGAACGAAAACCGGCCGTGAGGGTCATTATTTTTCGTTGTTTTGGGTTTTTTTCACTAAACTCGCAGGGTCATAAGGAACGGAATTCATTGAAACCATTGTGCAAGTGTTAATCTACCATGAACACATGAACACATGTCTGCCTATTTGTTCACCTTTTTGCCACACTTTTCGTCGTCATGAAAACCACGTCAATTTTATATCTGTGCCAGAACATGTTTCTCCTGGAAGGCTATGGTGCTGCCAAGATAACCGTGTTGTGGAATACGACGGAACTCCTGACAAAGTATTCCCGGTATTAGAATGTGTTCAGGACAATAGTTTGTCTAGGTTATTGTTTATAATATATTTTCAAATGGAAATTCATCGGTGAAACATGTTTCTTGTAGGAGTATATGTAAAAATTGTGGAAGTATTCCAATGGGTTTGTTTCCAGAGGAGAGCCTACTGGCTGCTCCAAGTCCATCTGTGCTGTCTCATTCATTCTCCAATCACAGCCAATCATACTTGTAAACTTGGCTGTGATTGGTTAACATTTGCATCTATCTCTGTCATTGGTGAAAATGATATTACCAGCATTTTAACCTGCTGCATCAAGTTGCAACTATAAAAGCATTATTTCATCGTCGCCTAAACCTGCGGTTGTTGGAATTCTCGAAAGATTTTATTGGAATGCCGTATTAAATATATCACAAAGTGAATGTTCATATAATATCAATCCAAAATTTGTATATAAATATACGTGTGAGTGAAAAATCAGAAATTGATAATTGAATTCAGGGTGTACAAATTGCATGATTTTTCAATGATATTTATGAACACTTAAAATGGATATTAATGTAGATGCTAAGATGGACTGTGTTAATGGGCTGAACGTTACCTTATTAGAAACGACAATCACAGTGGGGTGTTTCAATTAAAAGTAAAGTGTATGCACTAATAATCATCTGGAATAATTTATCTGCTTGATCATGACATAAACATGCAAGTTTAAGCCACACCACATCCCAATTTTAATCAATGAGACTTTCCTAATGTGAGTGATAAATATTCATGTGATATTGTTGATTTAGATGTAACACTATGTCTTTAGGAAACATTTGTTATATTATTAGTAAGACTGCAGAATGAAGTATCTTGCAAGGTAATTCCCTCTTCTCATAGTTCTAAAGTTTGGAGCAACTTGTCATTAAAGGCATACAATCATGGATTTCAATGAGCACATAGCACTATGTTGAGTATGAAGTGCAAAGTATGGTACCCTCATTTGTGATATTTGTCATAAAATTTATGTTGCCAATCCCTTTCATCGATCCACATTGGGGGGGAATTCGATCTATCAGTTATATGTTCCCGAGACCAGATAATTAGAGCTACGTTCCTATTATTCACATGAATTATGAACATTTTGATGTATCAGTGTATTGAGTGTATCAATTTAAACGCAAGTACCAGTAGGTGTATCACTAAATAACAACTTTTGGGTCGACAATTGAAACGTAAGTCGAAGTAGTATCAGATAGAAAATATGTTGTCCGTTATATAGGTTAACCGTCTGTGATTGTATGCTTTTACAGTAGCTGAAATTTGAGTACATTGAAGTCAACAAGTATTTTGATGGAAAATGTACTGATGAGGACTAAACTAATGAAATTTAGTGTTTTTGTTTTCATTGAGAAGAGGCTATGGGAATGTTATTGAGGGTTAACATATGAATTATAGAAATATGTTACTACTTGAATGTCCAATTTTTATTGTTGATGAATATTGATACAGTTTATTTGCATAATATACAAACAACCACACCATTTTGAGTGCATTTGTTAGATTGTTTACGACAATAGTTTACTTGGCTGATTGCAAGGCTGATCGAATTAGTAAATGTTCTATAGACTTTTATCTATTTTTAATATTCTATTGTTGTTATTGGACATCTGACATGTTATTAAATACAACCTTTTGTGATTATGAATGAAGTAGATGGCTAAACTATAGACTACTTTCATTGTGATGCCTCCCTAACAGTTGACCAATATTGTGTTAATATTATTATCATCATCATGTAATATATAAATGCAGGAATCAGTTTTGTTATCAATGAAAGTAACCCAGCAATATTAATTAGCAATGAATGTTGAAGTCTATTTAGTTAAGTTATGTTGTTTTCAAGAATCAAAACTATTATAGTATCTTTGTGAGATGTTGTAATTACATTATGAAAAACATGGTGCCAAACAAGAAAACCCTCTATATATATGTGTGTGAATATGACCATAATAATTGTTCACAATGAAAATGTATAGATTGGACATTAGGAAATGCATAATTTGCTGATTGCTCGCAACAAAAGCTATTTTTATTTAATTTCTTTTTATTTAATGTGTTGAAAACTGCATAATCTATTAATTATTTAATTTATTGAGAAATGTGAAATCTTATTAAAAACTTTGTTAAGTAACTGTCTCGTATCAATGTTACAAGTGTTACCATCCCTGAAAAGTACTGCCAGTATATCACACTCGTCGGGAAATATAGTAATATTGTAACCACACAACTGGAGACGCTGATATAACATTATGCTGTATTCACTTTGTCGTCGCAAATGGGTGATCAATCTGTCCATACAAGTGAGCTTTGAATATGTAGATCTCGTTCATTTTATTTTATTTTGACAGGTGTAATGTGTATTCCGATAAATTGGATGCATTGTCATGTTCCTATATAAAATCTAAACCAAACACATTAAGAAATTTTACATATATAATTCAAAGCAAAATTTGTATACATATTGTTCCCGAAAAGTGTGTTGCAGTGCTTTAACAAGGACAGATTTATGGAATGGAATATCCTAGTTAACACCTGGGCTTCAGACACTGGTGCATACCGGTAACCTACTTGCATAATATGGACTTTTAGTAAAACGAATCGTGTGTATATGATGAGAGAGATCTCTGCAGTACACTGGGAATACGAAATACTTACACGCCTTTTACAGTTCTGATCCGATCTATTCACATCTGCCTTTGGATTTTTGTGTTCAGACTCGACATTTGGAAAAAATAATAGTCGGAAATCTATTACTGAGGATTTGCATGCTTTGTGACCCAAGTAATGCTATTTATTGTCGTCAATTACTGATATGTGCGACATATTCCTGCACTGAAGTAATGCAGTAAATAGATAAAGAAAGAAATGTTGATTCTCGACATATTGGTTTGTATATTGGTTTGTAGATATAATTGGATATTCACTTCCATTTTCTAACTGGTCTGAGGTATCGAGAATTTGATTGGTCTATACATAAATCCAAGGGCAGATAATACTTTTCTCAGAAACATTGTAAACGTGCAGTAATGATATCCCTGGGAATTATAGAATATTGGAAAATAAATGCAAAAAATATCTGTTATTGTAGAGTTACTAAACATAGATTGGTCACATTGACATGTTGTCTATAATGTATAGTCTTCTAATTAGTATATTGTGCACACCATAAATTTGTCAAATCTCATTTCAATTAATGATAACATGGCATATTTTTTTTTAATACAGTGTACTTGTATAAATGCATTCATAGTAAAGCATAAACTGAACTAAAAGAAATCTTTTGCTATAGAATGTACATATTTATTTTAGTAAACATTATACCGTAATGTACACCTTATAGGTGACTTTTTTTTCTTTCTATCCTGTTGATATGGGGATTTTTTTTATTTTATATTAAATGTCTGTTATTTTCTATTTATTTCAAATCAGGTTTGACAAAAATGTGTGTTAACGATAGTCTATTATACATAGGTCTAACCTCCATCACAAAGTGCTATGTGAACATGTGATTCCTCCACTACGTTGTTAGAACACGTGTGATCTTTGTTCATGCTCTAGTTCTGGATGTGTATATTTTCCTATTGCAAATGTATTTACAAATCTATGTGAATTATGCAAGTGCAATCATCAACTTGTAAATATAGCATCAGTTTACCGATATTAACCTTGGGAAACTATGTCGTCAGACGGAGATCTGGCAAATAGTTATGGTCCCTCCAGAGCTACAGGTACATTGAAATGTGATCTACGGAATATTTTTGATACTGCACAACAATAATCTGTGGTTTTTTATTGTAAATGTGGATGCTGTTCGTAATGTAACAAGAAATGAGAAAAACATGTTAGCTGTCCTGATTGCCTATTGTTAGGATACGATGAGATGAGATAATAGAGAGGTTTCGCAAACGTACCGTTATGTTTACCATGTTTACCATTACCTTTACCTTTATCCGTAATGGTTGTTCATGAAACATGTTTCAAATTTTTTTAACGTTTAGTAGTACTACTGATAGTAAGTAACATTAGGTAACGTAATAATGCTTACTTGTTCAATGTCAATTATGCAACATAATATTTATTTTTTCAATATTATCAACAAAATAATATTGACGTTGGGCTATGAAATAAATCAAATGAAGTTCTAGATCTAGATGGAACTTACATCAATTCTTGTTCACAATATCCTGCTAATGTATGTAATAATCATAGATAATGAATAATGTAAGCTAATGGTGGTAAAATGAATGACACATGATGTGGCAGGAAGATGGTAAACAAAAACACGAAGAATCCCAAGATGGCGTAATTTACTTACGAGTTGGCATGCCACTTTGACCATCAATTTAAACCAGTTTATCTTTAGGCCAATGTCCAACCAGAGATGTGAGTATTAGCTACAGTATATATACTACAATATAAAACAAGTATAAGTGAAAAAGTTTATAGAAATAACCTTAAAATACTTTAATGAGTTAAGCATAATTTCCCAACGTATAGCAGGCGAGATAGCCGTCAGAAACGCGTAGCTAAACGTCGAGCGATCCTCCAACACCAGACTGCACACAACCTGACAACGTTACGTAACGGTAACCGTAGGGTTGCGAAACCTCTCTAACGTTAGTTTATTCCAACTTGTAGTTACCGGTTATGAAATGATTTTGTGTTGTATTGTAGATAGTGACGACTACAACTTCGACACTGTTCACGCACCATGACATCCAATATCTTATGCAATACCACATCTGCCTTAACCCCAGTTAACCCTCTCCCTGCTGGATTAGACACAGACACAGCTCTAGGGCATCTCTGATTGCCTCCAGCAGGGAGAGGGTTAATGTGACAAAGATGGAAAGAAGGAATGATAGTGTAACTTGAAACACTTTACATTAGCAGTGAAGACAAACTGCTTTATCAATCAGCTCATTTCATAACCTATCAGAAAATGTTAGTTTTAGACAAACTAATGAACACAATGTCTTTATTGCTGTACAAAATTAATGTCTTGAATTGAGGGATGACACGTCATGATTTATTCCATCTTTGTCATGATTGGGAGCAGTGGCCAATACTGGCTGCGTTTTAATAATGAATTTCATATACTGAAAAACAACAATAAACCTATTTATGGAAACAATTCTTGAATTAAGTTGCAGAATGTAATTGCATATATGTTATTTGAATTGATCTACCAAAACATTAGAAATAAGTCTTTGTTACCAATGATGCACAATTTGTATGCAGTTATCTCCCTTGCAAGAGTTATCTCCACTTGTGTTAGTGGGATCACCTATGGTTTAGTACATTCTGTGATTGTAGGAATGCTGTGTTACTTAGAAAATGTTGATCGATTTGATATTACTGTACATCAAGGGTCAATCAACTCTGAATTGAAGGCGACATCACTCATGGTGATAATCATCATCCTATTCAATATAAGTAGAATTTTATATATTTTAGTAAGTCATTCCATTACTCATCCTGTACAATCTTTTTGCATAAAGTCAAGGAAAAATATAAATCATGAATACAAAATTATGTGTTTGTGTATTATTATTCAGTTCTCAACGAGTTTGTCAAAAATACATTGCCTGCATTTGCCAAGTTGCTGATTTCGAAAATGACTTCTCCCAGTAGAGAATGGGTACCCAGTAGGATGAGATGGGCATGTGAATGATAAAAAAAAAATCCTAGTGCCTTGAATGGCAGCTTGCGTTGTATACTGTAATTACTCCCTTGAGAGTCGAGGAGAATTGGGGCAGGGATAGCCGAACCATGTGGTTTAATATTGTCATCGGCCCAAACATCATTAGCGATGCCTCCAGCAGATATGCGAGACTATGAAGAGCTACGAATTTACTTCCTTTTTCACATGCAAAGTCAAGTAGAGCTGCATCATACCAGTTGTTGCAAATCCTCTATCCTCTACCAACAGCTCGTACTATTCAGGTTCATCATACCGGCAGTCAGGTTGTGAAGTGAAGAAATACCTACATAAAATTAAATTGAGTTGGGGTCTATAGGTATAGCACAACCAAATAGTTTTTCCCATAGGCCACAATTGTAGAGTTTGTATTGATATAACATTTAGGAAGGAAACTACAATACCTGACCACACATGAAGTAACAGTCCATCATCTGCAGAGTCTGGAAACTCACGATTTCTACCGCCGTTTTGTGTGACCGTGATGAGCGTGTCTAAATTTTAAAGGTAGGCACCTC
>JAUTBQ010177278.1:0-11245 GCA_032361185.1 Lepetodrilus ovalis
GAGAGAGAGAGAGAGAGAGAGAGAGAGAGAGAGAGAGAGAGAGAGAGAGAGAGAGAGAGAGAGACAGACAGACAGACTACATGTATTATACTATTATAGGAACAGGGTTGTACTCAATGATCTAAATGTACATATACCGTGTTTAACGATCGTATTGACGATGATGCTTGTGGACATAAGCTAAGCCAATCGTCTTCACAACAAATACTGTAGATAACCCAGTCGACTTTGTAGTGCAATATACGTATATTAAATGTACTTTATGTCTGTTTCAGGAACACCGACACTATCCACAATGCTTCGCCTGCCGAATGCACTTTTGAGATAACGATCCAATAACCAACAACAACAACATCCATTATGGCAAAGTGCTGGTGGCTGATTTCCGTCATAGTCCTCATCGGATTCGTCCAAGCATATGGCAACACGACCCAAAGAAATGTGACATATTCTTCTAGCGGTGCAGACCATGCGCCGACAGCCTTTCGTCAGCATAGAAGATGTCGTGTAGCGCTAGCAGACAGGGACTTCCATTCGTACATCGACAAAGTGGAATACAACATGAGAGTGATGTTGTTCGAGATCCATCTGAGAACGGTGAACACTTCCAAGGAGAACGATTCCTTGCACACTGCCATCAGCACCAACTACAAACCTTTCCTGTGGTACAAGACCAGAACCCGTCACGGGAGAACTCTTCTGATGTTGTCCTTCCACTACGACATCCTGTCCATGACCATATTGACAATAGGCGTTCAAAAGATCGATGTGGACGTCACGGAATCGCCTCGTGGGTGCATGGGCAGAATGTCGGTGGAGGAAAGAATGACTCGGATCCGCATTCTCCTTCTCGGCAAATCGAAGTCAGCCGGAGAGGACAAGTATTCCACGGGCATAAGAGACTACGTGTGCAATCAGAAGATCATCCCAGAAGACGGGTATGCCGACTTCAAATACAAGTGTTGCTACAGAGGCGTGCAGAGCAAAGTCATCTGCAGCAGCCAGGACGACGATCCTTGGATCTCGATCCTATACATATCAGTTACTGTCGTCAAGGTGCTGGTCTTCTGCTTCTGCCCCATGTTCCTCCCTAACAGCATGTACAGCGCGATGTACGTGGCGGCCGAGTATGTTCTCAAGCTCAAGAAGCCCATCAAAAAGACCATCTACATTGCCGAGGACACCGACTACAAGATCAGATATAAAGAGAGACTCACCATCGAACAGATCTCCGATTGGTGGAGGTTCAGAGAGATGCTAGACACGCTTCCTCAGAATGAAATCATCCCGATAAAGATGTCGGACGTCAGAATGACTGTGAAGGGGAAACGGATTCTCCCTGAGAATGATCCACCCACAGGGTTAATGAAGACGTTTTACGACAACCTGTGTCGGTGCAAAATCAAAGGAATTGATCCTTTTACTGACTGCTGTGATTTGAGCATTTGGGCGTGCATGGAGCCCAGATGCTCGCGGAGGTGCACGTGGCACAAATTCGTGCAGACCGTGGTGAAGGTCATGATGCTGCTTCTCATGCCATTTCCGTATTACATCAGACTATTGATCTACTACAAATTCGAGAAGGACGAGATGGACCACAGGAGAGGGGCGCTGTCGGATCTGGGGCTCAATCTAAAGTACAACTTCTACCGGACAAATATCATACAGCACTACAGTCCTATACACGCGGTCTTCATCGCTTGCTACAGTTTCTATTTCCTGGCAGGATTGGTCATAGGGTTTTCTGAACCGGTTGTGAGGGACAGGCTGAAGGCTATCTCCAGAAGAGCTCTGCAGGACATGAACGCCATATCTCAGACGGGAGTGTTGCAGGTGCTCATTAGAATAGGACTCTGGCCGTTCAAGAAGTGTGGCCTCGTGGCGCTTCTAATCGGGCCTTTCTACATGTGCGTAACGACGCCATTCTGTTTGATCATATTCGCACTGTACTGTATACCCACGGTGTATCTATCGTTCAGGATTATATACCAGACGAAGAAACAGATCGGAGAATATGGATCGCTGGACGAAGACGAGGTGAAGAAGAGACAGAGGTTCAGAAGAATTCACAGTTTGGGGAAAAAGCTTTCCAGAATGGATAAGGTTGTGCATAAAGCTGCTCCGGACGATGACGATAGCTGTTGTCCGTCATCGTGGGGCTTCAATGGAATCTCTACCGTAAAGAGTTGGTTGTTGCAAATAATCTGTGGTGGGTTCTGCTTGTGTGTTCTTTACGCCATCGCGCTCATTTTCGCCGAGTCGTTTGGCTTGATCGTGGAAGTGCTCGCGTGCACGATGATGGGGATAATTGTCAATGCCAGTAGTACCTTGAAATACGTCAGCATGGTGCTGCTGGTGTTTGTGTACATGCACGACTGTTATAACAATGTGTACATGAACTACCTGGAGTTTAACAAAACCATCATCGCGGAGATGATCGATAGGGCCGAGGACTTGAAGAAGATCGCCAGTCTTCCGTCGAGTATTCAAGAGAACGCTGCCTTCCAGCTCAAATGCAGCGATGAAGTCCCAGAAATCAAAACAGATCTGAACTTTAAAAAGAAAGAAGTCAGATGGAGAATCGGCCAGTTGTTGTTGTTCCTGGATTCTTATGACACTCCGAGGATCCCTCTAAGACTGTTCCAAAGACTGTGCGATGTTCAGATTCACGGAGCGCCCGGACCTGTCTACCTCAATCTCTTGGCGGCCACCGGGAAATTCCTGGTCATTGTGGTGTTCCTTCTGTTCGTCATGATCGTGGTGATGGCATTTGGTAACGTCACGAGAATGTCGTCCACCAATCAGACCCTGGCGACATTAGCTGGAGGATTCGTTCCCATGTTGCTCAAGAACGTGCTGTCCTCGAAGTCCGTTAAGCTCAATCTGAAGACTATTAGCTTTAAAGGCCAGATAGACGAAATAATTGGTGAATACAAGCAATTCTGGCCTGTTAAGGACCTCGTGATCGAACGGGACATCCCAGATGAAGAAGGTGAAGATGGAGAAAAGGATGGGGAAAAGGATGGCAAAAAGGACGGCGGCGATGACAAAGGCAAGAAGGAAGATGGAAAAGATAAAGCGGGAAAGGGAACTGACAGCAATGGAAATAAAGAGACGAACAAAAACTCCTCAGAGAAGGAGAACGAAAAGAAAAAACTAGAAGAAAATCTAAGTGCCAAAGAAGAAATTAAGAGGAAGGGTTCTAATGATAATGTGTTGATCAACAAGGACGATGGTGTGATAAATGCTGATCAGGTACGCGAGGACCAGGAGGTTGATCTGTTCATCGACTTGAGTTCAGCAGATGGACCTTGCAGGTGGTCGTACCGAGGATCAACGGAGAGTCTACCGGAGGATAACATGCTGCCGTACAGCTTCCAAAGAGGAGCGCCGTATGGATTTCCCGAGCCCAGTCCCATCAATCCTGTCTGAGGTGCTCGAGCTGGATGTTCAGTATACATCGGTTTTGAAGGTGCTCGGCGCTTGCAGCTGGTGCCCATGAGGAAAGGGTCAAGGCCGTGTCTTGTTGACCTAGGCGTGACCTTCCAACGAGGAAGGGACTGTGCGTGTTCCCAGAATGTTGACATCCATATTTTGGAAGCATTGTGACTTTGGGATTTGAATAGATCTGGAATAGTGGTGCTTTTGAAAAGCACACGACAAATATTGTCGGTGGACATGTTGATAGTTGTGGTACAAGATAAGGTAGACAGATTTGCAACTGGCTGATAACCGCCAGATTTTCGTCTGTAAAAGTTGCCGTTATGTGTTATTACGAAACACGTGTATTGGCATTCAGTTCATAGGTGATTGTTACAACCTAGCTTGTGTTCCGTGAAACTAGATTCGATGAATGAATCCAACTGACTAATATGTAGTATAGGTGTAATGTTTTCAATTGAAGCTGTGAGCTATCGTGTTGATTTCAAATAGTTTTGCAAAGGAGCAGTGTTGTGTCATAAATACAGGAATATATACTGTCTATTTAACTACTGTGTAGTTTGTATGTATACATGATACTTCTGCTCCTAGGTTTATGACGATAACATCAGTCTTTTCTCATATCAATAATAGTTGATGTAACACTACTAATTATGATTGTCAAGAATGAATAAATATTGTTTATTTTTTTATTTGATTTATCATTTGAGCACATATTTCCAAGGAAGTTATCCACCTCTTAAAGATATACTATCACTGCTGGTTGACCTATATAACGGAGACTACTTTCGCTTGAGTTCTCCACTTATTACCTAACACTCGATAGTTATCATATTTTAAATGATTTACGGTTGCGGACCCATAATTATCTTGTATTTGATGCATCAAATGATCTATAAAGGAATTCTAAGAAAAAGTACTCATTTCACTTTGAATTCCAAGAAACGTAGACGTACTACATTCAGTTATGTACCTTTGTATTATTTATACAATGAATCAAAAAGGGATACGACAACTGAGACATCGAGACCTGACCTTGTACCTATAGAGGTGTATTTTTACAGCAATATAAACCTAACAAAACAAAACAATTCTAAATTGTTTCTATAATAATAAATGATTGTGACAGCTAATCACAGTGACATATAAGCATATTGGCCCATATAGTACGATGTTATACTCAGGCTCAAATTTGATATCGGGATTTATGAGCAAAACTTTGAAGTGAGTATGAAATCGTACTCAAAACAGTTTCTCAATCTCGGGGCCTGTATTAATGTTACAGGTTTCATAGAAGAAAAACACAATTTGCCTTTATCTCTCATTCTGAATGTATAAAACTATCAGTATGCAACAAAAAAAACCCAACACATCTCGCAAACTAAGCGTACATTTTAAGGGCATACAATCACGGTTGATAGACCTAGATAATGACCAAACGAATTTCAGTCTGAGACTATTTACATTTGATTTGTACACCCAAAAGTTGTTATTTCCTGGTATACTAAGTCCCCAACACTTGATATTTATAATAAATTTCATATTTTATAAAAAAATAATTGTCATGACAAAAAATTATCTTGTCTAAATCATGTTCACTCCACGTTAGCGGGTAGCATGGAATTCTGCAATCTTTATAAAGTATGTGTATTCACATTGGATAGCAGATTCATTTCTTATCAAGTCAATATAGACGAGTGTAGGGCTTCTTCAAGTTGGCTGATAGAATACTACATAGAATGTTAATCCGCATAGACTGTTATATATAATGGAGACTAGTATACTGTGTGGCGGTAAAGAATATATTAAACTAGGCAACAGCATTACACAACATCCATAAACATTATAAGAAGCCCACGCCAAGCCGATCAAGGTGAAACGTCACGACATTCCTCCGACGTCGTCAGATATTTCTCAATGTACGCCTACGAGTATGTTGTACATACAAAGGCGTAATGCCGATACAATCCGAGTGGATCGTGTGAGTTTCAATAGAGGTGGGTCCAGTACTAAGCATCCCACATCCGGTGTTTCCGATAGTATTTTACCGACGACATTGAAATCTACAGCTGGAACTATACCGCCAGGTCCTAATTAAAAAGCAATGTGCTATTCAACGTACCTGGGCCACGTTGCTCAAAACAAACAAAAAATGGACGCAAAATTTAGATACCCCATACGATTACGGCCTGTCTGCTTTCACGGAATACTTTTATTGCTACACAGTTTTATCTAACCAGATTCTCAAATCGAGTTTAAAGTATTCACGAGTCGTACAGTCAGAAACAAGGATTATCAAGATGGGTATAGCTAAGCGCATGCTCTCCTGACAGCGCTGTCGGGACAGCATGAGCTAAGCCCAACTTCAAAGATATACATATATAAGCAAGATATGAAGTGGCTTAATCGAAGGTGTGATTTTTCTAGTGGAGATCTAAATCTTTGGGGATGAATTTTTCTCATCCGTAAATATTAATTTATAAGATAGGCCTACGTAGCCTTAAATGAGTATTACTGACCTGGTTAAAAATAATGTTTTGAGGGGGCATCACAATTTGAAAAAGAAGCAAGTGAAGTATGTATTATACTGAAGACATTGTATGACTACGTCCATTGGTGTATATCCAGTCGGGTTATACTTCCATTCAGGCGCGTAGTAGCCCGAACCGTGGAGGTACAGGTATAGCCACTATGCAGTATGAATAGACGTTGAATAGAAATATAACCTCTACGAGCACTGTAGGCTGGGCACAGATTTGCTTCACTGGCCAATCTGATCATATTCATAACATTTCCTCAGTGGCAATTATGGTCATTTACACGTTCAAGAAATATCACAATCGTTTCGTATTTATTGTTGATATCCTTGTGCTTTTATAGTAGGCCAATCCATTGATCATTACTGACAAGTCTGTAATTCTAAAAATAATAAGGTCGTTAATTACAATTTAATCGCCTCACACAGATATTTGAAATAGATTTCGCAATACTAAACATAGATGTCTTACTGGGTCAACCGTATGCGTACTATGTTGTCAAGTCTTAGTGGACGTTACCAAACTCCAATTGCAATAGCAGAGGCCTTTAGCATTGCTGTTTATATGCCTACATGTATATTAATAAATGAAGCATCACTTGCAGAAGACTATAGTACCTATTTTGTGGACCTGTTTAGACAGCTGTTGGATTAGAAATAGACTCTTCTATATTATACAAGATTTTACAAAATGCAAACCAATTGATTTAGTATATAGGCATTCTGTTTCTTCCAAATGCACTATGATTTACAAATGCGCCACCTGCTCATAAATACCACCGCCTACATACTACGGTGTTCTATTTTGTATAGATGTCCTTACAATAGCAACCAATTTCACCACGTAGACTCAATGTGTCTTTGGTGGTCATATTTGAATTAAGAACCTTTTGAAAATTCCTAAGTGGATTTGTACATGGTATATTTGAGACTTAACGGCTCAGCGATTTTCGATGAAATCCTGATTGAGTAAATTTGATATTAAGCGAGGTGAGAACACCATGAAGTAGCTTCAATTGTCAACAGACATTTAGTTTTTCCCTCAGTTCAACTTCAAACGTGAGAGGTTCCTCCGGTTTTTCTAGGTGGGTCTAAATATTGATTTGTGAATTTTATTCCCCAGTAATTTATTTTGAAAATAATAAGTGGCCTTAAATATAATTTACTGTTATGTAGAAAATATTTGTTTAGCAAAGATGATCACGTGATATTTGACAGGCTTGCTCATATTGAAGTGCAAGTTATAATGCGCAGGGGCAGCATTCTATAAACTTCTTAACTTGCGAACTTCTTGGCAAGAAAATTTCTCTTCACAAATTAACATAAGAAGAAAACCACTTTGGCATAATTCATTAGTACTTACGAATTTCTTAGTACTTACTAAGTTTCGAGAATACAGGCCCAGGTGAATACTACCAACATCATTATGAAACTGCATACCCTGTAATTCTCCCGTTTGAAGTTGATGATGGGAAACGTAAACCTAAGGCCTCTAACTAGACTAAGTAGGCATGCCAAATACAACAAACAAAAAAGGGTAGTATAAATATAGTTTTGTATTTTAAACTTTATAGCCATTCGGAGCATACACTTGCACTCCGATCGACAAAAACACAACGTACACAAGTAATTTGGCAATAGAGGGTCTTCCTCTCTCCATCACAAGTCTCGCACATGGCACTTCACGGGCATACACAACAACCGGATCTATACTACCTGTGATAAATACATGTACAGACATCTAACATGTAAAGCGTGATTGATAACAATGATAAGATAACCAAGAAACGTCCTAATTAAATATCGACACGATAGAACACTTGTGAATGTGTTACCGGTAGTCCTTATGAAAACGAATAAAAGAAACATAACAAATAATTGAGTCTTGTTCAAAGATTGATTTCTATGAATGCATTTTGTCGATATGCCATTGTTTTCAATATGAATACGTTTCCTGATAAAATATAGAACAAATAATTTGTTTTCAATTTTGATTAGAACTATTGACTTTTGATGGAAATATTTATCTGGTATTCAGAGGTTGTTCTTAACATTCATGCAGATTGAACATTCTCAACAATGAATTGCACGGAACTCACATAAGTATCAATTTGATTGGGTGGATTTCAACAGAGAAGAAAGGTCATATGTTGTGGTCATATGGTTATATGGTCAAACTGGTACGTTTTGAAGTAGATCACCTTCCAAATACCAGGTATACCAATATGCTACCAATAACAAGTACTCAGAAAGATACGTGCTACAAGACAAGTACAAAACAACAATTGTGGACCATTTTAGTAGGTACTAGTAAATGTTTGATTACCACACAAACTACAGCATCCTGTCTTCATATATCACAGACTTGGGCTCTATTAACAATAGAACCATTTGATAGTTAGAAAAAGCAAAAGCTACAGACCTACCATGGATGGAAGTAACACTCCTTATCATTGGACGAGCAATAAGTACAGACCTACCATGGACTAAAACATAATACATTTATTCATTGGACAACAATGGAAGCCTAAAAATGGACAGAAGTAACACTCTTTACCATTGGACAAGCCTACCATTGGATCAAAAGTAACACACTTATTCATTGGACAATAATGGAAGCCTAAAATGGACAGAAGCAACACACTTTACCATTGGACAAGCAATAAGTACATGCCTACCATAGACTCAGAAGTAACACACATATGCATTGGACGACAAAGGAAGCCAACCATACTCTGAAGGAACACTTTCCCATTGGATAATACAAATGGTACAGATATTTACCTAATGAACATGAAGGTAAGGTAAAACTGGACAAATAAACAGTGCATACAAATTACCTTACATGAATTAACATGTGGAAAGAAAAAAGTTGTCTTTTCCGCCAAATATGTATACAAGTACATAATATATCCAGTGCAATAGTTTTAGACCATAACATGAATGAGAGATAATTAGTGTTGAAGGTAGTTGTATATCACTATAGAACTGATTTAAGTCACAATAATTCTGTAGAGTATCTAGGCCCGATTATGAAACTTTTTGAGTTCGATTTCATGCTCAAGCTCAACTTTGATATGGGAATTTGCAAACTAAACAGTTGAGCATGAAATCGTACCAAACCACTTTTCATAATATCGGGGTCTAGTTGTCTTTGACAAGGCTAATACAATAAAATACACATATTTGAAATACGAACCATTGTAAAAGCGAACAGGAATACGCACATATATTAAACATAAGTCAGAGGTTTGGAGTTGTACAGTCATTTAGGACGACTGGCCCCCCGTTTCACGAAGGTGTCCTAACTATTTAGGAGCTCCTAAACAGTCATCACCTGGCAACAAACGTTTCACGATGATGTCATAAGACTTATTCCTTCATAAATTGACATCAAACTGAAACTGTGTCATAGAGTTAGGATCTCCTAAAGTTAGGACACCTTCGTGAAATGGGGGCCTGGCATATAACATCATCGATGCAATTGCCTATAATATATGTGACCACCTTCTGGTGCTAACTGTTAATAGTAGAAACTAATATAGTGTACATGTAGGAATTCACAGGTTTTTAGATTTAGATTTTTAATATTCATGATCATAAATCATGCAAATGTTAATATTGATGATTCCGTCATGACACTAAGTATCACAATAGAAAGTTAATTTAAATGATAATATTAGTTATAATTTCGATGGAATCACTGAAACGGTATCCGGGATTTACTTCCATGTAGTGTAATGGGACGTTTCGACTCGTGGG
The DNA here is from genome assembly GCA_032361185.1 of Lepetodrilus ovalis. Classification (NCBI taxonomy): domain Eukaryota; kingdom Metazoa; phylum Mollusca; class Gastropoda; order Lepetellida; family Lepetodrilidae; genus Lepetodrilus; species Lepetodrilus ovalis. The sequence continues at coordinate 9,740 of JAUTBQ010177278.1, forward strand.
TTCTAAACGGCAGTATTATGATCGTAGCACTACTGGCGCCTTAAGTCGTTGTCCATGTAATAGGAAGTCATGACTGTCGTCGTAGTGCTACGATAATTCTGTGGGCAAGTGCTATGACCATTATGTGGATGGGAGCCCTGGTCAACTTGTTCGTTGCCATTGACTGGTCAGTTTCATGTATCTGGACAATCCAGCTCATTGGACATAACGGGACACTTTTGCGGACACTTCTGTGTGTAGCTGGCTCATGGTGACCCTTGGCTCTCACTTCAAATGTTCGTTCAAATGTTCGGATGACCTTTCTGCCAGATAATTACTTAAGTTTGTTTTCATTGGCAAAGGAGGAAATTAAGAAGTCTACTCGACCATTCAGATGTGTAATTGGAATAACAAAACTTGGTGGAAATTCTCTTGGAAGGTGTACAGTTATAGCAGCTCTGGGTTGAATTAGGTTAAAAGGTTGTGTACCTTTGGCGAATAATACTTTAAATAAAACAGGAGAAAATAATCAGATCTTTGATGAGTACCAGAGGATTTAAGCTGCACGATAATTGAAGTCCATATCATCTTTCATCCTACAGGCAGTTTAGAGAGAAATGTGGAAGAAAAACTAACAAAAATTGTGTGAAAGAAAATGCAATTTTGCATGAAATCAAGTTTATGATATCTGGTGGGTGTGCTATTGCCGAGTGTATTGGGAATTTGCATAGATATTTTGCATAATATTCAATAGAAAGTAGGGACAAGAACCAGTATAGTTGAGAATATGCTACAGTATTACAAGAAATATGCCTGATAGCAAGAAGGGTCTGAATATTTTATACGAAATATGATGCATCTTTCATGATTAACATCTCTGATTGGTCAATATGATCTGCCTATTGCCTAATATGGCATATGCTTTATTTGATTTCCATATTCTAAGTTTACACCATCATGCAGATGTGATTACAAGAGAATGCTTAAACTGGTTCCAAGTTGCCTCCACACTGCGCTGCGTGATAGACCAGGATACCGGAACCAGTGGAAGTCTTGTGATATGGTGTTGCCTTCTGAGATTTTTGCCAGATTCATCAGCCAGGGAAATTAATCGTATAAAAAACATCGTAATGATGACAATACGTAATGATGGCAATTGGAGAAAAAAAAGGATCTCAATTCCAAATTTAGATGGTGTTGTTTGCGGATCAAGTCATTGCCAAGTGAGATAACTCTGAAAGTAAAGAAACTGGAGATAGTATGGCTTCCGTGACGTACCTTAGTGTGTTTTTTCTTTTAAAATAAGTACAAGAACTAACATCTCCTGCTAATACTAACTCTTTCTGCTAATACTGACTCATTCTGCTAATACTGACTCTTTCTGCTAATACTGACTCATTCTGCTAATACTGACTCTTTCTGCTAATACTGACTCATTCTGCTAATACTGACTCTTTCTGCTAATACTGACTCATTCTGCTAATACTGACTCTTTCTGCTAATACTGACTCATTCTGCTAATACTGA
>JAUTBQ010177289.1:0-10945 GCA_032361185.1 Lepetodrilus ovalis
CATTAAAATTAGTAATCGATTCTCAAAGACAGAATCGCGTATCACGATATAAGAGGTACAATGTCGATGCACCGATGAATCGTGACAGCCCTAATGTGGACCCCGCTACCAAGATAGTGTAAGGTGTCTAGCTCCATCATATGAGACTTGCCCACTCGCCCGGGCCATTTCTCCGAATGCTATTTAGGTATTCTAAGGGCTAGTAGAAATTAATAACAAGTTATTTGTATCACAATTGAGGGAAGTACATTTTAATATTAGTTTCTATCACTGGAGGGTAAAAAATTATTCAAGACGTATTTGAATTTGAGTAATAATTTTGATTTTAATTGATTTGAGGATCCTATTGACTACAGACTAGCAGCTACCTGAATATCTGGGTGTCCGCGGCGACTTGTACGGCCACCTGTTCTCCTTCCTCGTCTCTTCATCTCTCTCCATGTCTCTGAGAATCTTCTCTCTCCGCGACGGTATCGTATGCGTCTCCAGATTGAACGGCTCCACGATCGTCGATCCCTGGTCACATTTCCGCCTCGCCATTTCCTTCTGGAACTGTCGGTACAGAGCATCGTAATCCGGAACGTGGCGGTTGATCTTCGGCCTGAAACGACGTTGCCTTTTCACCCTCATGGCTTTCTCTTTCTGCTTCTGCTCTTTCATTCGTTCCCTGGCGGCCATGTTTGGGGGCAGAGATGCTTCTCGCATCAACTCCTCTGATCTCATTCTCATCCGGATCTTCCTGTATTCTTCCTCCTCCATCAGTTTCTCATTGACTGTATTGTCATAAAGATACTCCGGAACCGGTTTAGCTTTGAACGTGGTCTTCTCTCTTCGAACTGGTGTGGGAGAAACAGGAGCTGATGAAACTCTGTGTTTCTGTTTGTCTTCCTCGCGTGTCATGAAGTTGAAGGGTTTGACCTGAGACTTGAGCATCTCTGTGCAGTACTCCTTCACGTATCTGCGCCGCGCCTCGTTCTTTTCACAAATTTCATCGTACAAAGGGAGGTAAATGTGTGCTGGGGCTGGTGAAGCCTTGAACTTCTTCTGACATTCTGCTTCTTCCTGTTTCTCCTTCTCAAGACGTGCCTGTGCTACTTCGTATTGTGCTCTGGTCATTTTTTTCTCCTTCAGTTCGTCTCTCAATGTCATGTTAAATGGTTGAGGTATAGTAAGTCTGTGTCTCCAGTTGTCTTCTAGTCGTGCATGTTTTGGCTTCTTCTTCTTCTTTGTTGGCGAGCTAAAAGAATGCCTCCGTCTTCCTCCTGTGATGTAATCATCAACTGAGAAGTTCTCCCACATATCATCTATCTTTGACAGAGCTGCCTCAATGTCCTCCCTCGATTTGTTCTGCGACTTGTGAAGCTTGTTTTCATCATCACCCGACTCATCTCCCGATGTCAACATATGTTTTCGCCATTCCTCCTCGTCAAAACTTTGTGATCGATTTCTCCTAAAACCAACAGGTGCAGAACTTGGTCTATCCTGGAAAGCTCGCGATCTCACAGGCAAAGTTTCGGATATTATCACATTTGTTCTCGGTCCTTGCCTCAATGGCACTGGGGGCTTAGATGACATGTCTTTAAAATAGTCTGAAGCATTGGAGCGAGTTGCTCCATTGACAAGCATGGAATCCTCAGAGTCTGAAACATGTCCATTCACGGCTGGCTGGTCATTCCTGTCAAAGAGGTAATCTACTGCATTGTGCGTGGAATAGTTTCTTTCTTGGGACAACTTTTGCTTGTATAACTGTTCACATCTTATCAGTGTTTTTTTCTGCTCCTGTTTCAGAGCAATAAGTCGATCATAAAACTCGTCATCCGACAAGAGATGTAGTTGGTCGGCGTACTCCTCCAGCGGGATATTTCCGAGAAAGTTCCCGACGCGCCCGCCAACCCCGTTCTCGCAAATTTCGCCGGCTTCTCTGTCGCAGTCATCGTTGTCGCTCAGTCTGTATGGCACTGCCGGGCGTTGCTCGAAGGAAGCACTCAAGCCTGTTGCAGGATTTACGGGACTTTTGATGCAAGAATTGGTTAAAACCGACAAACCATGGCTTGTTGCCATTGTTGCCATGTTAAACTCATACACAACAGACCCGCAGTGAATATCAAATATTTGACTTTGCTTTCACAACATAAATTTGATTTTATTAATCTGAACTGGTCTAATTATATCCTTCTGTGTTAAATTATTAGCGCAATACATATATCATTTTAAATATATATATATATATATATTTGTTCCATTTTGTGCGTTACGTGTTCAGGGGAGATCACTCCAAAAGTTAACATGGTGGTCCAAGCTTTGAAGAAGATCTTTCCAAGATCCTGCACTTACAGCGCCGTGTCGCAAATCAGAAAGACTTTCTGCTCAAGTTCAGTGCTTGGAAACAGAAATGAAGAATCTGCTGATATTGTCATTTCTGGGGGAGGCATGGTTGGAGTGGCTATGGCTTGTGCCCTGGGTATGTAAATATAGCTCATTATTTGTTATTCGTCCTTCACTTTCTTCATTCTGTCATTCACCCACTATTTTAGGCCGATAACCTCTGACCGTCGTATGAGCGTGTACACAGATATGACTGTCAGAGCTTCTCTGCCTACTATATTGCTATCTATATAGAGGATCACAATACGCATCAACAAAAGTATGCATCAGATCTCAACACACTGGGTTAATCAGGATATATGACGTTTCGCCCCAGATACATTTCACCCCACGTTTTGTTCACCCCGAACGCATCTCCCGATCGCCCCAAACCAAAATTGTTTGGACAGCTTGACCATCCCATATTACGCTTTTGAAGCCATTTCGCCCCCTTTATTTTACCAACTAGCTTTCATGGTATAAACAAGATATCACTGATACAACTTATGGTTACAAACGATTTCAATGTCGCTCGTTAACTCGTTAATAATTGGCAGTGGAACTCGAATATTCATCCGCGGAAGTGTCACCTATTTTCGTGTCATATTTGTATCCTATGAAAGGTTGGGATATTCATTTAACAAGATCAAGTCTTCAATACTTTGCGTAATCCTAACGACGCAACTTAATCAATAAGAATCCAGTTCAGTACTGATGAGCAGTATTGATAAATGCGTATTAAAGCACACATGGTATACATGTATAGAAAACTTTCTGGGCTGTGATCACACTTTAATATAACACCAAATCACGTGGTTAAAAGTGCAGTAAATCAAACACTTCTGAAACAAAGGCGACTTCCGGCAACTAGAACAAAACAATGGCCATCATGTAACTAAGAAATATTTATAGTAAAGTACAAATAGCTGGTACATATATATATTGATATACATATTTGTCATCAGTTTAAAAGGAAATGTATACGTTAGTCATGACAAGTAGTCAATTTGATCAAATAATCTCCTTTCAGCTCACAATCCACTATTTTCGGACAAGAGAATAATTCTTCTGGAGGCAGCTCCTGACCGAGGGAAGTTCACTCTGCTGGAGAAATACAGCAACAGGACTTGTGCCTTGAGTCCAGCCACAGTTAAACTCTTCGACAGTAGGTTCTCTCTTACGTCATGTATTTGATCGCACTTCCAACTGAAGATAAACACTGTCACCATGGTCACCATGCACTATTGCTTGATTGTCATTGTATGGTGTTTGTGTTTCAGGTTTTGGGGCCTGGGAAGAAATTGAACAGATGAGATGCCAACCTGTCCGAAGAATGCAGGTCAGTGTGACCTTCCTATGGAAAAAAAATCTTTTTATATGAATATTGGGCATTTAATTAAAATCTCTGCACATGTCATAAAGCATGATTAAAGGACTAGGACAATCTCATGTTTTGATTGGATATTTATTTTCAGGTCTGGGAGTCGTGTTCTGATTCAACGATTGCATTCAACAATGAGGAAATGACTGACCCCCTCGCATACATTGTGGAAAATGACGTAATTCTGGGTGCTCTAATGACGAAACTTTCCGCCACTGGGGACCGGGTGGAGATACGATATGGAACTAGGCCCAAGCGCTTTGAGCTACCAGGATCTGCTGGATTTTCATCCAAACAGCATCCATTGGTTGGGGTAGAGATGGAAAATGGAGACATTCTAAGAACCCGACTACTTGTGAGAATTTACCTGTCGATAAGATTTGTTTGCGTGCTCATGTATTAAAAAGGGATATATACATGTAGAATGAAATCCTTTTTTTAAATTAAAATTTTTGTGTCTCTGCTAAATTTTAAAATAGGCTTCCAATTGTATCCAATATAAATCTAGTTAAAATTAGATACGAAAGTTTCACTTCCAAAGTATATGGACGTACATTCAACATTGATCTAAGATAACTGCTATACAGACTCTGTCAGAGCAACCTTTAACCTCATCTTGACCCACATTCCTTGACCAATCACTTACGAACAACCCACATAGTTTTAGCCAATCATCGGCTGTTTTCTGTAAGACTAGATGTAAGTTATCACCAAACAAGGCATCATCTATTCATAGTTATCAGCAATGCTCGGTTATTTCCGTTACATATCAAATTACCACTTCAGAGTGAGAAAGGTCTACCAGAAAGTTCCGAATGTAACTATGTTCAACTGTGCATACAAGTTAGCTATCTACTGGCCGAGACAGTGGAAGTGAGCCTGTAATTGGTTAAGGTCAAAGGTCGTTCTGATGCGACTCAATATAAAACTGACAAATGTTTGTGACCTCCTTCGCGCCAGTCACCAGAGAAAGGGTTACAGTAATAGTATTTGTATTTTTCCGTCGACCAGATAGGGGCAGATGGAGCCCAGTCATCTGTGAGGAGCTCGGCAGACTTCCACACATTCAAATGGGACTACAAGCAGACAGCCATTGTGGCAATGCTGAAACTCTCCGAGGTTAGTTATTATTTATGTGTGTAATTGTTTATTTGTTCTATGTAATATGTCTAATGTGATAACATAATTATATCTGTAATATATCCTCTGAAAATATGTATTGGGTCATTCTATGCCAAATCACCTAAAATTTTGGACATTGTACACTAACCCACCTCAGATTTTGCCGAAAAGAATACATAAAATACTATAGGGTGTTTAATAGAGAAATCCGAAATTTTATGTCTTTGCAGAGTATAGTTTTTTAAACATTGCAATTTAAACAGGGTTTTTGTCTGCTATAAGTTATAACTTGTTTTCTGTATTCTCCACAGGCTGGTGGTAACAATGTGGCGTGGCAGAGATTCCTCCCGACTGGGCCGATAGCCATGCTGCCTGTGAGTACACTAGCCTCATAGACCCTACACTAGCCTCATAGACCCTACACTAGCCTCATAGACCCTATAGTATTGATGCTTTCGATGGATCAAACCTGCCTGATTCATATATGATTGAAGGAATTAAATAGTGCTTTACGTGGAAGCAGGAATACAAGTTATTGTTATGAGTTGTCTTTTCTTGATCTAGTTGACAGACACACTGAGCTCCCTAGTCTGGTCAACAAGTCCGGAGAACGCCAAACATCTAACGAGTCTCCCTGAGGAAAGCTTTGTGGATGCCGTGAATGATGCCTATGTGAGGAACATTGTATAGTGTAGTGGATAGTTAAACAATTATAGGTCGTATTTGATTCACAATCAGGGCCCGATTTCTCCAATGTTTTTGACATTGAGTTTGAGTTTGAGCTCTGAGATTGAGAAATTGACTCCCCTGAGCTTGAGCTCTGAGCTCGTGCCAAATCGATTTCTCCAACGTCATTTTGAGAAATCTCAGCTGAGCTGAAATGTTGCAAGGGGCTTTCAGAATTATCACTTCCGCTTCCGCTGTAAACTGGTTCGCTGTCCTGATTGCGTATATCAGGTGACCAGTCTTACTTTGTCGACTGCTAAATTTTGGTATTTATATCGGGTTACATTTTTGTTTGTTTTTTATTTGATTTATTTGGCAATGTAATGTAACACAATATACCAATAACATAAATAGAACAAATAACGCAAATCACTGACAGCACAGAGGTATGATTTAGATTAATTTCATACATAATTTGTGTATGAAATTTATCATACCTCTGTTTATTATAAAAATTATACTGTACTGTAGTAGTCGAGAAATCCAGACGTCTATCGCACCATATGGAGATGAAGCTACTTTGTCTAATGATAGTTTCGTTGGATTGATTAACAATAATATTTAATCTACTTTAAACATACTAGTACTTACTTAGGTAATATTGTTTAGAATTGATTATTTGATATTGAATTAAGATTTAGATTTAGATTAGTTGTTTAAGTGTTTGGAAATTGTTTATAGATATTACAGGATAAACCTGATAAAGGGATACAGTAGTATTTAGTTGAAGTATTGCATTGAATTAATACAGATCGGATTTAAATATTATTTTTCCTTGAAAGACAAAAATCATCCCCGATTCATTTGTAATACTAGAGTCTGGTACATGTCATATCATTATGGCTATCATATGGTTACGCGATAAGCCTGGCGTGATAATTTATATATTAGTTAACGGTTGCATTGTTGTACCGTCACTGATATGATTGGAAATGGAGTCGAGAGACAAAAATGAACAAGTGGGACTGTGTTTCCATGATATTTTGTAGTACTGTAAAACATTCGTAAGTACTATTAATGTTTGTGATCAAATATACTTGCCTAAATAATATGGTATTTTCTAAATTTCTAGCAGCTATTGTAATTAAATATATATTATTTATTAAGTAATTTTATTAGTAGTTGTTATATATGAAAAGTCGGCCTACCGGTAATCACAAATATATTAATTTTTCAAAGCACTGTAAGTATGGTAAGCATTGTTCTACTTTCAATAGAAAGAAATAACCTGAAATATACCCAGAAGAGAGAAAAAGAAAGTTAATAAAACACAGCAAAACAATTGTGGACGTTCTTTCGTTTTTGCATAAGCCTGTCCATATATTATCGTTCTACAAAAAAAACCAAATCACTCGTACTTATTACTGCAACGCATAAGTGTACGAAATGTACATGTACAGTATAGTATATTATCCATTATTCTGAGTTGTATTACACTCTTCAATGTTTCTGTTATCGGTACACAATGCCTTAATGTATATACTTTAATCGCTTTTCTATATACTTTAAAATAATTAATCTAAATGCCGGTGTTGCCATACAAGAATATGCTGAAATATATTCAGGTTCTTCATCTGAAATCTAGTTTGTACGTAAACATTTTAATACAGTAGTATAGTCCTATGAACAGGATATAAGAAATATTTGATTTGCTGAAGTTGGATTTTCGACAAGTGGCTGCTAAAGTGTACCCTTGATTGAGAAATAGCCATGACACGATAGGTACTGCACAACCAAATAGTTTTCTATAGGCCACAATGGTAGAATTTGGATTGATATAACATTTAGGAAGGAAACCATAATACCTGACCACACATGTCATGACATAACAGTTCATCATCTGCAGAGTCTGGAAACTGACAAATAAAATATTTCTTCCAGCGTTTTTTGTGTAGACAGTAACCGGAAGCAGGTGACCGTGCAAACAGCAGTCGGCCCGAGTGTCTAAATTTTAAAGGTAGACACCTTAGACGAATGGATCCAAGTTGTAATTATTTCTTATGCACATATAAAGCTGCCGTGTTTTTAGAATACCAGACATTATCCACAGTATATGAAGTGCTTTTAACATTTCAGCCAATCCCTGGCTTGCAAATTCACTTTTTCAGAGCTCCATCTTTTACGTTCCACTGCTGTCACGACGCTTTCGATTCATTGGTAGAGTATTACCTATGCCAAGATCTTTCCCACCAGTGCTCTGTACGTTGGCCAAGACAGCCTATGTATTCCTATCATTTATGAAGGAAGCCGCGACAATATTATTTTGTCGTACCACTTTGAGTTATTAGTATGCCCCTTTGCATTAATATAATGAAGCAAAAATATATTCAGGTTGTTTGCAATCATTAGTTATAAATAGCAAAGTCATATAACAATGTGAATACATTAACAATGTGAATACATATACATGTACCAGGTGCGGATTCAAAGGGTGGCATGCATCACTATAAAAATAAGGGGATCTAGTTTATTTTTAAATAAATAAAAGGAAAAAGGAAATTGAAAACGTAACTACCGGGTAGTTACGTTAAATATTACAAATAAATGTACATGTATTTTGCATTTATTACTGAAATACAGTGCCGTACGCTCAAATCTGTAATTGAATGCATTTTAGTTTACATTAAACTTTTCGAGCTGAAGCTTCGGCCCAGCTAAAACAAATTCCTGGATCCGCCCCCTGATACATGTATCTTGGTTTCTCTGTGATGGGGATCTGTGACATCACAAATAATACACAACTTTTGCAGTGGCTGCTTCTTTTGGGTACGTGTCTTTGGGTAGGAAATAGGTACATTTCCCAATGATAAACAATTATGGAAAAGTAATCTGACATGTCGAGAAAAGATTGTTCTTTCAGAATGTGCAATAACCCTGATAGTAACTAATATTCCCTATGTATGTACGTACGATCTTGCCTCTTTAATATAAACATCTATTATGTTGTACATGTATTAGTAAATTACAAATCCAAATAGCTGTTTTAAAAAAAACTTGAAGATAAAAATAGCATTGAAACTGTTCTTAATGTTTTAATGCAGGTAGCTGATACATACATGTTCATGCATAACACTAAGTGCAGTATGTGAAATATTCACAATTGGAGAGCTACTAATGAATTTACAGTCAAAATACATGTACACACTACTTTCTTACTTCTTGCAGCCTCATTTCTAGAAGTATTTACAGATGATGATAATAAAATCAGCATACCTGATAATCCCTTCTGGCCATATCATACTTTCTTCCAAATATGCACTAGTCAGCCCCACATTAATACATTTGTTACATGTCAGAATCGATGAATAGTGGTTTTCTTGACACAATACACATCCCTATTCTAATAATTCTGAATATTAGATAGGCTACTGGATAAAAGACATATTTGTTACATTATATGTGTTATTAAAAGATCTCTATAAATTAGAAGTAGAGTAGCACTTATGAAAAGTGTCTTCTTACTGTATAAGTAAATACATACTCTGTGTCAGCTGTTTAATAGTCTAAGCTATGTATTGACTATCTAGATATAGTAAATATCTTTAATTAATGGTGGCCATCTTGAATTTTAAAAATATTTGGTTGGCTTGACATAACAATACTCATGGTACAGATGAAGTAAAACTATATGCAAAGTTTGAGTTTCAGCACACCACAGGAAGACAACTATAGTTCCATTTGTCTTGTCTGGTAACAGCATAGACACAAACCCGATGGACAGGGTTATTCTTATGCAATACAAATAAAATAATGACTAAATATGTTTGGGGGGTTATTAGATCACCTTCCTAGATCCATATGACACACGCATTCTATAACAAATTTGGATAAAGTTGGTGATAATAATGTTTTTACATTAGACAAAGTTACACTTATTTTAGCAACATGATTTGTGTCATTAATGCATATGTTCATTATACAAAAGTTTTGATGGAAGTAGGCAATACTTTCCTTGAAAATGCTTCCAAGAAATGTTACTCTTTCAGATCAACACCTATTGATGTTGGTAAGGTATTCATTTAATTTCATCACAATCCCTTTTCTATTTTACAAATTAGAATCAGACTGAGAATCACAGTCAACAGTGATTTTCACCATCTTTATTGCCTGAAATCTTGGTGAATATCTGCAATAATTTGCTGAAATAATATGCATTCCATTGCATTGATTCAATCTAATGGATACAATGCTGCTAAATATTGTGGAGCAATATTTGATAAAATACATAAACAAAGTTACTGAGCACGACTCTTTGTAGATTGGCCATAACTTCATAACCCTTTTTAAAGGGCAAGAATACAATGAATTAAATGTCTCTTTTTTTCAACATATTTTGCTTTCATTCCCTCCTGAAAAATATACAATTTTACATAAATGTTCAGTCCTTTGAATTGTATTTATTTCATTAGCCCTTTCGTGATGGGAATCTATGAAAATGAAATAGACTGAAGTTTCCTAATTTGGTCACCACTGGTAGCTTTGGTAACCATTTAAAAAAAACGTTTTCTTTTACATATTCAAGTTCCTAATCCTATCAGCAATGCACTTTGTAGAATTGTATTAGAATTTCCTTAATAAGTAGATACAAGTATTCAACTTTAAGTTTATAGACTGTAATTTTACAATTCATGACGTGACATTAATTTGGCAGCCTATCGATTCAACACATTTTCATAAATCAGGCCCTGAGATTACGAAACCTTTGGAGTATGATTTCATGCTCAAGTTCAGATTTTGTATGGGTATTTGTGAACAAATCTTCGAGTTGAGCATGAAATCGTACGAGTTCAGAAACGTTTTGTAATCTCGGGGCTAGGTGTGAAATTTGAAATGGAAATCCATAACATCCAAAATTATCATAAATATGCATACCGTACATTTTAATGCACTGTGAAATATTATTTAGTTAAGATAAGAGGGTTGAAAATTGGCTTACAATAAAATGTCTATTTGATTACAGTGTACCATAACAAAGCCAAACATGAAGAAGACCACTTATTGTAAAAATGTTGATGATCCTACCGTTATTATGAATGACTATTCCCATTTATCGTTCTAGGTCAACCTAGATAATGGTCAAATTCCTACTTACGTATAATTTGTCCAAACAAAACTTGTTATTTACTGATGCACTTAATTCCCTAACACTCAAAAGTTACCCATGAATTTAATATGTTACTGTTTACGAATTAAGGTTACGAACAATAATAATCTTGTCTTTGATGCATCAACTGATCTACGAAGGAAACATAGCCGTGACAATATTATTTTGTCGAGAATCACTTTGAGTAATATCACATTGCATTAATATAATGAAGCAAAATGAAGTACAACCACATTGAGGTTGACAAC
>JAUTBQ010177300.1:0-11244 GCA_032361185.1 Lepetodrilus ovalis
GGAGTCCTAGAGGCGTGATCCACTCCACAGGCTTGTGTCGGATAGTGGAGATGACCTGGGCGCTCACCGTCAGCCAGTCCTGTAGGCAGACAGACGCCAGTCAGCATCAGGATATACTGTGTGTGTTCTTATAACAGAATCACATTTCTACACACATCCAGGTATCATGTTTATATATTCGTGAACACCAATTAAAAAATAGAAGTACATAATCACTGGATGCACCATGTTCTGATGGATAACTGGTGCAATCTACTTCAACTTTGTTTCCGTTCATCACTAACACTATGACCAAGTGAGAGTGATTATGGATATTAATATCACTGCGGGAATATTTCACATATATCTGCTGAGAGGCTGTGCAGATAACTATGAATACAATATAAGGTCACATTTTGGCTTTACATGGATGATAGCTAGTAAATGTGATTTTGACTGAATTAAAGCACAGTGGGAATATTTCACCCATAGGCGGACAACTAGTATATGGGAATTGGTGTTCATATTGAAAAGAAATATCCATATATTTTCAGGAATAACTGGTCACTAACCAGTACATATCTGGTGGCAGGAAACAAACCACATTAGACCGATTTTTCTGAATGCAAAGATTGGCTTCCGAGTGTGACATATTTTACAGCACTTGACCTGGATCTCCCTGGTGGCAGTGAACATCTCTCGGAGACACTGGAAGGTTTTCTCCGTCAGATAGGCGCTGGCCATCCACACGTGCTCCTGAGGGAACTCCGGAATGTCCTTCAGCTGTCGTAGGATCTGGTACTTGGCCCCGTACCTGGTCACGCCGTACACCGTCGTCATCACAGTCTGCTTGATTACCTGCCAAGGGGAGACAACTTGGTAGATTACCCTTTCAAGGGGAGACAACTTGCTAAAGTCCCTGCCAGACTTGTAAGATATTATTTCCCAAGGGGAGACAACTTGTTTGGTTATCAAACAAGGGGAGATAATTGGTTATTTTACCTATATTGGGGAGAGATAACTTGCCAGATTACTTGCCTGGGAGTAACAACTTCTTAGATTATCCGTCTTGATAAACTTGATAGCTTATCTATCATGGGAAAAAACTTGCCTATCAAAGGGAGACTTGCCACAGTGAGACAAATTGCTACATTACCTATCAAGCAGATAATGTTGTTGGATAACATGCTATGGGAGACAACTTGCAAGATCACCTATAAAGGGAACATAACTTGTTAGATTATCTGCCAAATGTGTAATTATCTGATGAAGCGAGACAACTTACTGGCAAGGGGAGATAGATCTTTCTTTTTTCTTAAATACTTAGTTCATGACACAGCCCTGTATTTATCCTGTGGAGCATGACCCAGACAATATCTAATACTGCATACCTATAGTAGGTCAAGGTCACTCATCTCACCTTTCTCCGGACGAATCCTTCCAATAGCTGTGCGACCTTGACATCATCGTCTGCATCCCTCTGCCTGGCATTTTCAACCTTGTGTACGAAAAGTGATAAAATGAGCTTTGTTGTTTATGTTGTTTACTGTAACCCTTTTGTATGTGAGTTATTGTTTCAAGTCATAGAGCAAAATCCACTCATAATTAATGATGTATTGTAACCCTTCAGACTAATGGGATCACAACCATCCCTTTTTATGGCATCTCCGTTTTATAACAGCAGAAAGAGTTAAAGTTAGTTGCAACATGTCTACACAATGTCACAGATCCTTGTCTCGGACCTTGGACATGACACATAAGTCAAAGTCAAAATAAACAAGATTGTGCTGGGAAAACATGAAAATTAGTTACGAGGAAAATGTAAAAGGAATATTGATCAATTCTTTTTTTGCATGTAAGTCCACTGGCTCATATACAACAAAACATCACTCAGGATGTATTCTGGCAAATAATCAATATCTGAACACTCATGTCTAACCCTCTCTGCTGGTGTATAGTGTCCCCATGCTATCTACTAACCCTATGACTGACTACTAACCAGCTCAGCAACATTGCTGTAGACATCCTGGGGTATGTTGAATGGGCAGAGGTTAACCGATGTACCTCCCGCTTTGTCTCTCCCTAGAGCTGCATAGTGTTGCAGTCCGTTACACGAACCATCCTGAAACAAAAATCACCCAGGTTACAATAAATATATTCTTAAATAATTAAGAAATTAAATAACAAACAGAATTTAGGTTCTAAAATTCAATCAATAATTGTGGGGTTTTTTGTGCTTTTTTTTTTAATGGGGTTGATAGTCGCTTTCTAGAATCTTTCACTAACATCACGACTTGTCAGTTTAGGGCAGTAGGAATGTTGCAGAAAACCTGCGAGCATTCTACAGACAGTGCATCCTATCAATATCGCATCAGAAATGTAACTTCTGCAAAATTAAAGCCGGGCCATCATGCAGCGGGATTTGAACTCGGTACCTTTTGCTCCGAAGTCCAATGTTCTACCACTGCGCTACATCCCGCCCCCAATAATTGTGTCGTGACCCTGGAAACTGACCTGGTGTACTGGCACGTGACTGATGTATTGCGTGGGGTCTGGAGATCGGACAGCGTTGGCTATCTCCTTACAGCACGCCAAAGTCTGCCACGGTTCGTCGGAATCCTGCCACCATTTGTCGCCCTGCAGATGAGAAAATGGACAACATTCCGTTACAGGTTTACTTTCCATCATTTAGCACAATGGATGTTGCAAGTTTACAAGCTGTAGTATATGTGAAAGAATCTTGAAAGCTGCTCTAAACCCCAATTTAAAAATAATAAATCATAAATTAATCAAATACTGTTTTCCAATGCATTGTTGACTGATCATTAAAAAAGAATGCAATTAGTGTTGATATAGCTGTCTGCAGCATGACACAAATGTGTCATTATCTTTAGGAATAGGGAACAATTTTTATTTTGACATCAGTAGAGGAACTTCACCAACCGTGAGAGGGTTGTCAGCAGAATCCAAAATCTTTGGCATCATTTCATTGGCATACGCAAGTCTTTCTGCATTGGATGTCCTGAGAAAAAAATGACATGTTAACATACATGTACATGTATTGGTAACTAAACATTCAGAAAGGCAAAGCACTTGAACATTCAAGACATCAGTCGTATATTTACCTTGCTCAGGCATGAATTTTGTGAAACACGTGGTTCAGTGTGTCATATCCGACTTTTGTGACTCAATATTATATATACCGTGTCACCATCATATACTTGATGTAACATTTTATGAGAACTTTCATTGGGAACATTGATGCAATCTATCGAAAATGTTAAACAAAAAACAACTACCAACTAGATAATAAGCAATAATAATTGATGAAGACAGGCCACAGCTTACCTCTTCTTGAAGCCAGTCAGGTTGACTAGGTGAATCTTGAGCCAGTCAAGACCCTTTGTTCCCAACGGTTTTCCTTTAGCAAATTGTAGGATTCCTCTAGCAACATCACTACCTGCAAATGTTTCGTCAAATCTAAAATATTAGTAAACAAATTTATGGACATTTAAATATACTTGCATGCTTAAAAATTCAACTTGCTGCTTAATGTAGTGACGAGAAATAATTTATAAATTAAATTATTTTAAAATGCGATGGACATAGATTGTATTCATTAAGATAACTGATGTGAGATACGACAATGAGATTGTACTAACGAAAGATTCGGATTGTACTCACCAATACAACTAAAGTAATATGGGCAGAATGAGATTGAACTAATGACAGACTAATATTGTACTCGCTGATATAACAATAGTGAGATGGACAGACCGAGATTGTACTCGGGTGAGACTGAGATTGTACTTATGTGAGGCTGATATTGATCTCGGGTGAGACTGTGATTGTACTCGGGTGAGATTGAGATTGTACTTATGTTAGGCTGATATTGTACTCGGGTGAGACATATTGTACTCGGGTGAGACTTAGATTGTACTTATGTTAGGCTGATATTGTACTCAGGTGAGACTGAGATTGTACTTATGTGAGGCTGAGATTGTACTTGGGTGAGGCTGAGATTGTACTTGGGTGAGACTGATATTGTACTCAGGTGAGACTGAGATTGTACTTATGTTAGGCTGATATTGTACTCGGGTGAGACATATTGTACTCAGGTGAGACTGAGATTGTACTTATGTGAGGCAGATATTGTACTCGGGCGAGACTGAGATTGTACTCGGGCGAGACTGAGATTGTACTCGGGTGAGACTGAGATTGTACTCGGGTGAGACTGAGATTGTACTCGGGTGATACTGAGCTTGTACTCGGGTGAGACTGAGCTTGTACTCAGGTGAGACTGAGATTGTACTCGGGTGAGACTGAGCTTGTACTCGGGTGAGACTGAGCTTGTACTCACCGAGATGGTTGAAGTGAGGAGGACAAGGGTATGTACTCGGGTGAGACTGAGCTTGTACTCACCGAGATGGTTGAAGTGAGGAGGACAAGGGTATGTTATTGTACTCGGGTGAGACTGAGCTTGTACTCACCGAGATGGTTGAAGTGAGGAGGACAAGGGTATGTTCTGCCGCGGAAGTCCATGTTGTGTGGAAACCAGAACACACTGTCCCGAAACTGAAAGTAGTATAGTATTCACTTACAACATTTATTTCAACACTTATCCAACCCGGGTGTTTTCTAACCATATATACCAACACTACTAAAATACTGAATGGCATTTTAGCGTTAAACAGCAAACAGCAGCCATGTGTCACCTATGGGTGAGATATTCCCGCTGCGACGTTAAGCAATAATTCAATCAAAAGCAGCCATGTTTAATGGGAAACAAATGTAAAATCGAGAAGGAAAGTACCTTACCATGTTCGCAATGGACAACCGATAAAGCTCGCTACACCATAAGCTGTACATCTCAGATTTCATCTGACGAATTTTCGTCCTATCTCGGAAAACTTTGGATTTCTGCTTGGATGTCATGTCTCTGAAAGTGCAAAATGAAAAATTAGGGCATTACATTGTGTTGAAAAACATTGCCTGTTATCCACCTTGAAAAAGTTAATTTTTATATGCTTGTTCACTTTCAAGATATTTCACTCAACCTGCAACAGCTGTAGCACATAGTGATACAGTAAACCTGCAAGCACCGACAATATTGTCGTAACTTGTCAGTTAGGACGGGCGGAAACCTGCAACATCTGTTGGACTGGGTGTTGCAGTAAACCTGCAAGCAGCAGATTGTACAGATGAGCAAGTGAAGATAACCACGCTAGAATAGTATGTACAGACATTGTCCCCCAGCATGTCCCTATCAGACAAGTTACTTCCATGGACATTCAACATTAACCTCTCATTCAATGATCTACCATGGTACTACCCCTTACACATGAACCAAGGGAGATAACTCAGCATTTTCGATTTGCAGGGATGAGAATGGTATACTGAAGTTTTCAGCTGAAGCAGACGGAATCTAGAGGAAGTATAGTCAAAGACAGGTTTATGAGATCGACCCCCTTGAAATTCAAAGTCCACTTGATAGTCTCATCTCTGCATTGGATTTCGAGAAATACAAACGATTGATAAAAAATTAGGCTTTGAAAACAACGCTTCGGTATGATTATTTACGTACGAGGTCATCTTCGGCATGGGAGGACACTCGGATACTGGCGGAGGAATGTCCAGTAGCTTCATGCCTTTGTTGTTAAAGATGCCGATCAGAAGGTCAAGCATCTAAAAATAGAACAGGTTGATTGCAGCGTGTTCAAGTCACAAGCTGGTCAGATTTTGCAACAATCGGAACAATTTATATTCAAGCTTGTGTTACCATTGGAGATGACATGACTGCAGTCTGGCATCAAATGAAGATCATATCCCACAGTTTTAAGTAACATACGAGCACAGCTAGTTCACCTAGACCATTAGCTCTAAATTTGACAAAGATTTCCAAACAGATTTCCATGCAACATTTATTTTATGTTGTTTTTTTGTAATGGGGTTTAGAGTCGCTTTCTAGAATATTTCACTAACATCACGACTTGTCAGTTTAGGGCAGGAGAAAACCTGCAACATCCGTAGCGCTGTATGTTACAGTAAACCTGCGAGCACCGGCTGGTACTGACAGACCAAGGATGATAACTGTATAGTACCACTCTACAGATATCGCGTCAGAAATGTAACTGTGAACATTGATGCCGGGCCCCCGGGGTGGGGGATTTGAACTCAGTATCTTTCACTCCGAAGTCCAACGCTATACCACTGCGCTACAACCTGCCCCCCATGCAACATAGAAGAGCTAATTACAATGACTAGATAACCAAAACAAATATGAATAAATTGAATTGAATTCTATGACAATCAATCTGCATAGAAAAAGAAAAATCACTCTGAATTGTGCAACAATCTGTCTCAAGTACAAACATTCTGCAGATATTGTAAAATACGAAACAGCATGTATTCAACAACAATCAGTATGCAGAGAACAGTCCCAGTGATACCCCTCAGGGAGTTGAGACAGGACACTGTGGTGTACATACCGGCTTGTTGATGATCCAGGCACAGGCTCCCAGGGAGTTGAGCGAGTCCAGGACGGCGTAAATGTCCCGGGGCGGAAGTTTCTCCAGTCGTTCCAGCTGGTTCTGAGCCTGATCTGGAAGGCGGATCAGCCGATCTACACGGAAACCACGACATTAGCCGAAAACTACAAGATGTGACACAGATACCATACAATTTTACTGAAACTAAGAGGTGTGACATGACAACCTAACCATAAAAAAATCAACAACATATTCAAAAATACTCACCGAGCGATTATGGAATCTTTCACCCATTTGCAATGATCAAAAATACCCCAAAATTATCCTTGTCATAATCATACTTAAGAATGTTCTGTAATCCTGCGGACAGATATGACATCCCAAAACATTGAGAAAGCAATATTGGGCTCCCTGATTAGATTTGAACTTGGACCTGTTATCCGGCATGCTACCACTGTGCTATACGTACTGGTTCCCACCAGGAATCCCCCGTAGTTCATGGATATCCACGGCTTGGGTGAAACTAGCATCGGTAAGTCGGTGGCATCGAACTTCAGGTCATCAAGAGAGGCGCCTTGGTACAGTCGTATTAACACTGGGTTCGGCTAGTGGAAGAAAATATGGATAATTATCACCAAATGAAATAATTACCGTAAGGGAGATTTTGATTGTCTCCCCTTTTCATGAGTATATCTAGCAAGTCATTACTATCCACAATATATCTCCCTCAAGTGCTCAAAATGTTGGAAAACACATCTCTTCTAAATTTAGACACCCCCATTGGGAGAGTCATATGAATTAAAAAAAATAAAAAGTGTTTTCTTCACTTTTCAAAAACATATATTTAATGCAAATCATACCAGTCATGTTTCACTGCAAGAGCTAGTACCTTGATTTCTTCAACTGTTCTATTTGCATAGGTTCTATACATTGTATAAAAGGCAGGCACCATTTTCCTGAATGCAGAGAAAAGTAAATGCAAAGGATTAAAATTAATATTGCCTTGCATTTAGACAAATTTAAATAATATTCATTGACTAAAACTATTACCTTGAAATTGTCCCAATATCTGACCTATATTTCCTGACTTTAGTTAAAATGAAAATTCCTACCTAGTTTACTATAAATTCTTAAACTTGTAAATGTAAATTATTGGACAGTTTATAGATGTTGGTTAAATTTCTCTTTAACTTAAATTTACAAAAATTATGTTTGAAGTGATCAACTGACACATCTGGAGAATGAGCTGTGATGTTAACTTACCGTTCATCAGTTGACTTGAGAGCATTAGCATCGACTTTAACATCGTACAACAGAATATCGAAAAACATCTTCCCAACCTGTTCAAACAGCCGAAATTGTAACGTAAAAGTGAATAAGTCGTGAAATTGTAAAAACAAATTGTATGGCACAACAAAATTTAGTACAATTGTTCACCAATCACCAGATATGCTTAAAGAAAGACAGAGAAAACCAAAAATAAATATTGTTTGTGATTTCATGTTTAATTTTTTTATTTATTTTTAAAGAATTGTTATAAAAATGATGGAATTCCGCTAATGTGGAAAAATCTTATCCAAGAATATACACTAATTGTAAACAGTTGTTGATGTTCAATGCATTAATAAATAATAATTTACTTACCCCTTTTAGAATATGGTGAGGCCACAGCTTCTCAGGGGTATCCTAAATAAATATAAATTAATGTCAAATATTGATTCATTGCAGTGTCGCTTTACGTTGCTGCAGGAATCTTTCATCCATTCAAAACAACATTTGAATATTAATTTAACTAACAAGTTTACGCACATAATTGTATTGATAAGCTTTCTGTCAAAGAATGATAACATTATATAACACCAGATTTCTGCGGATCTGCAGAAAATAGCCATGCATGTTAATAAACCTTACGACAAATTGAGAATGACATCACAATACTCAATGGATTAAATAGTTTGTGTAAGATTATCTCCCCTTTGTACGTGTTTGAAACTGACCAATGCTGTGCCGTCCGGGTCCGAGGCCATCAGATGCTGCCAGCAGACTCTGTGGTTTGTGAAGGCGAACGATTCGTCGTTATAGTGGTCTGTGAACTGCCGATACAGCTGTGATACCTGGGAAGAAAGCAACACTGTTTTACAATTCAAAACTTATGTAGCTATGCTGTTCTTTTTAGTTACATTTACATCATAAGATAATTAGTAAAAGTATTTGTTCTGTTCAGACCCCAAAGTTTCTGTTAAAGCCACAAGTTCCAGAGACCATCAAATTGAGCCCCAAAATTTCTGGTGAAACCTACAAGTTTGTGTAAAACCATATATTCCTGCAAGACCCATTTCCCCACAAGACCCATAAGTTCAGGCACAAAATTACAAACCTGTTGAGTACAATATCATGCAAAATCTCAGACTTTATACCGGGATTTGTAAATAAAACTTTGAGTTGAATAAAATCGTACAAAAAAGTATAGCAAAACCACGTTCTTCTAGGCCAGGCAACACTACAAACCTTATTAGGGATTTCATTCTTGATTTTCTGTTGCATGATGTACTTGTTGCAGATTCTGACTCCAAGCTGCTTCCACAGGTAAGGCAAACTAGGGCTAAAACTTCCCGACGACATTCCAATCTTCTCTACCTCCTGAAAATTGAACATAAATTGGTTGTTTGAAATGCAGTTTAGATACGCCTTCTCATGGATAATGACAAACTTGGCAATGTCACACACCCACAATTACTGGAAAACTCGTCCGGAAAATGTTCAATAATATTTTACTTGCAGTTTTTTTGTACCCGTTTGTATTCAACTAGATTCACTAGTTCACTAGAATATCCTGTTGCAGTTGGAACAAGGATACTCCACCTCAGAAACATTGCTCTACCCATTTTTAATGCCGAGTGCCAAGCACGATAACAACAAGTACATGAACCATCCTTTTTTGGCAAGACACAGCTGCATACTGGTTTAATAATGTAACACATTTACATAACAGGTTTAATAATGTAACACATTTACATAACAGGATACAGGTATAATAAAATAAAATTCTATAATATTTTGCTGCAATTACAGATTAGCACAGCTTTTCATGTAAAACATGTTCTCCAACACCGAAAAAATACCTGGACATATTTCAAAATCAGTTAATATCTAAGTTTACAGTGATAATAAAATCCAATTCATGATTATGATGATATTCAAAATTAGGATAGATGTGCTATATGTAAAAACAAATCTAAATCCCAGAACGGAATTCCAATGAACGGAATTCAAACTCAGACTTGATGGGTTGTAGACCGACACACTGCCTGCAGTACCGCCTAGTGCTGCTATTCTCACCTGCATCGTCGCAAATGGGTGAAAGATTCCCGCAGCGACGTTAAACTCCATATCACTCACTCACCTGCATCATGCACTCAACATAGTCTTCAGTGGGCAACACCTTCAGGTACGGGAACAGAGTCAACCCATGCTCTCCTACAACACATAGAATGTATCACATTGATCACTCAAAGAAAGCATACCTGACTTAGTGTAAAGATCTTTTAGGTAAAAGATTGACGAGTACATACTTAAATTAAACATGAACATATTGATTAAGTAGCTGGCTGAATAAAACCACTTGTGATCAATTATTATTTTAGGAAAAATTGGTCTGACCAGTAAATACACTAAGTAAACATGGTAAACTAGGTGTGATTGTAAAACATTAAAACACTAATGTTTACACGCACATCAATATCAGTTCCAAATAGTTTAATGAAATTCTGTACCTTTCTTCTTACGAGAATGATATCGTAGCTTCTTGTCGAAACCTTTCTTGCACATATCCCTCCATTCTTTTCTCACAGTGTCAAGTTTTTCCCTCTGAAATAGTCAATAAGTAAAATAAATAAAAACTACAAAAAAATCTAAACTTATTTATGATTAAAGCATAGTTCATTAGGGCTGCTCGATTTGCAGAAAATGGTCAACGAAAGCGGTGCATCACTTCACAGCAAGATGGCAAACATAAAACAACCCTGCACAAACTGGCTCAGTCTACTAAGTAGACTCTTTTTGTTCAACTGAGATGCGCCGTAATCTAGCTGAGATGCGCCGGTCACCAGATACTGGTGCAAGCAGCGCACTTCAGCTAGAAAATTGTGGGGTAGCTTGTCAGATAAAACCCCTGGGGTGCGAGGATGGCGAGAGAGTTGCTTATATATTCATCAACAAAAATAATTGGTATCGAAGGGAGATAACTCACATATTCTTTCATTTTCTTGGTGGTTTCTGGTTTCCTGGCAATAGACTTGACAGCGACTGTTCCCTCGATTTCCCGCTGGAGTTGTATCTCAAGTTGATTGGTCATCTCCTCATGGGAGATAACTCCAGCATATGGATTCGTTTCTACAACCTGCATAAATTGTTGTGTGAGCATCTATAAACAACAGATTTACGTGTAAACTTAGCCATGTTTATTTTACAAAGTATTATAGGCAGGGCTCAACATTAACTTTTTGAGGCACTTATCCTCGTGTGTTCTCAGATATGAAACTACTTGCTCTGAATGTTTTGGGGTTTTGTTTTTTGTAATGGGGTTTAGAGTCGCTTTCTAGAATCTTTCACTAATACTACGGCTTGTCAGTTTAGGACAGGAGGAAACCCACAACTTTCGTAGCCCTGAATGTTGCAGTAAACCTGCGAGCACCAGCTGGGTTTTTTTTTTTGTAATGGGGTTTATAGTCGCTTTCTAGAATCTTTCACTAACATCACGACTTGTCAGTTTAGGGCA
>JAUTBQ010177311.1:0-11243 GCA_032361185.1 Lepetodrilus ovalis
TTAAAGGAGTGCTTCGTAACACAGAACTGTAGATAATGAGGTACTTCGGGCGAGGACCATTCGTGAACCATGGTTCCTACACTGCGCATGTCTAGTCTGGTTGATTGCCCGAATGCACCGAACGCACTTTATGGTACATCCAACACCTCACATTTAAAAACTATTCATAGAAATTAATTTGCGGTAAACGATTTATTCGATGACGAGAACCATAGCAGCGTGGTCAGAATTTAAATTAAATTAAATGCGAGTGATTTTCACCAAACTATTAAATTCTACTAAAAAACCCACATATGTTTACATTAATTTACAACACTTCTACATAGAAATGCATTCTGCAAAATTCTAAACCTGAACAGAAACTAGCACTTGACTGTGGTCGGACCATAGTTTCTGTGTGACGTCACGATAGTCGGACTAATATGAGTTCGGGCGAACTATAGATCAACAGAGGGTTAATGTGGCGGTGTGTTCAGTGATGGCGAGATATGAAGTTCTGTTGAGGCCAGGTTGTTCAAAAGGAGGCTAAGGACTTTCATGAAGCTCTCGTAAAGTTATGGCCTCTTAACTCTTATGAGGATTAATGGTACAATGTAGTTATAATTCTAGTAAAACTATTAGACACTCACGTAACGAGAGGTTTATGAAAGATTCGCAACTCTCTGCGAGGCTACTCCACCACGAAGGTCTCGCGTGTCACATTTAGTATAGAATTTGGTTTAATCGTTACTTGGAAGGTTCGTGGCACCATGAAAGATGATGACGAAAACGTCCTCCCAAAGGTAGAGTCGGCAATGCTTATTCCACATGATTGGTGGAACTCTGGCAAACTGTTTAGCAATGATCCAACAATAAGGATGGCCAATTAAGACTGATTAAAATATTGCTCTACTAACATACTCAATACGTATTACCGGTAATTTGCTTTGTGTACAAACGGCATCAGTTTGAAGTGTTACCACTGTTGGTAGAACACGATTGAGATGTTGATTTCCTGATCATGGAACTAGTACGACATTGGTGCTAGATCTAATTAGGCAAGGTTGTGACAGTCAAAATCGTATCCCGAATCTTGCTGCCATAGCTAACCACTGCAGTCTTGATGGGTTGTTTTTTCTTTTAGGATACAATTTCAGCATAGCTTCCGGAACTAGATTAGAAGAGTGACGTTCAACTGAACTTTGTACGACTGAATTAATCTCTTGAGTCTTGAGAGAGAGGAAAAGAGCCGTCTTTCATAAACACGAACATCACATAGCATGAACGTTTGGCTGCACTAAACAAACCGTTATTCGACTTTTAGAGTGGGTAACCCAAATTAAGCATACAATCACCAGTCCAAAAAAGCGAATGGCAACGAGCGACAATACCACAGAAATTTCAGTACCGTCGATACCAACGTGATTGATGGGTTACGTCAACGACACCGACGGCATCACATCGTCGTGTCAGAAGTATGCAGGCGTCAACCTCGGATGTAATCGACCCTTTGAGGACTAGAATTGGTGCAATTAATACATTTTTCGATCAGTCACAGAAGATCGCCGAGTCTACAATTTACTTTTATACCTCATGCTTGTTTCTGTGGCTATCTCCTTTTACAAATGGTACCACTGACCTCAATTTGGACACACCTTTGTATAAAACTGAAAATTCATAACTGTTTTGAATAACTTTGTTGTTTATCATTAAAAAAGCAAGGTGTAAACTTTCTTTTGTATTTCAGTTTAGATACAAGAAAGCGCTATTATGTCGTATAATGCACCGGTGACTCCAATGTGCGGTGCATGTTAAATAAGCTCTCTACCAAGGTCGGGAATCTCGCTTCATTCTAGTAGATAATTAATGAAGGCCAAGTACGCTGTGTACAACATCCAAGCCTTTATATTAACTTAAAGCGTAACCAGTGTAGGACATCCTTGAGACCCTGACCTAGCCATTGCTGATGTAAGGAGGCACTCGACATAGTATGTCTTAGTATATAGAGGACAAGTCTCAGCATCGGACAATAACAATAACGCGCGCATCAATATCGCGCCAAATCCACATTGGTTCGAAAGTGAGTTCATGGCACTACACTATTATATGGTGATTATATCACCCACGTCAATGGACAAGTGTCCTATTATTTTCCTTCTCAACTCCCTTAGGATCATACAGCCCAAGCTGTCATTCAAGGTGCTAGGAAGTTATTGTTCATATGCGCATGTAATCCTATCGAACCTACTACTTAGTCTATACCCTTACGCCCTATTCTGTCCCTACTCCCTAGTCTGTACCCTTACTCCCTATTCTGTACCCTTACTCCCTATTCTGTCCCTACTCCCTAGTCTGTCTCTACTCCCTAGTCTGTACCCTTACTCCCTATTCTGTCCCTACTCCCTAGTCTTTACCCTTACTCCCTATTCTATCCCTACTCCCTAGTATCTGTTATTCGCTGATAGACATGTGTACGAGAACAACCACAACACAGATTCAAGTTTTGTTTTTGTTTTATTAAATTTGCATGGATGATGAACAGCTACTGGCTGCACAATCAAATGGTAGGCAAGGCTCTTCAGAGAAAATTGATTCATTCCTAGAATGAGAATGTCATTGATCAGGCACCATTTATTATACATGAACATGATTGCATAAATAGTAAATTCACTAGACGTTTTTGAAAAAAAGACCGGAAACTGACATGAATAAGTGCTAGTCATTGTCAGTTTCCTGGGTTTTATTAAAATTATTATTGATTTGCATATAGACTTGCTTCTTGAATTGTGTAAAACAAAATCAATTTGTAGGCAAACTTGTTAAGAAGAGTTAATTTCAAATAGCCTACTGCAGGCATAACAGGATATTCTTCTCAATTTAAAGAAATTGATATTAGTAATATATTTGTAATAACATAAATAAATTAATTAGATACCTCCATTTGGCCAGCCAATTATCTGATAATCACCATATTGAAAATAAATATGAATTAAATAATGACAAAAGCATGAACTCCTACAACAGTGTCTATTTCCATCTGTCTGTTAAAAATATTTCCATAGCAAAAATATATCTGCATTATCGTATTACAGTTCTCTCAATGAAGTGATGACAGTGAAGCTGGTGAAGTATAAAAACGTCACCCTACCAGAGGGCGACACGATCATGTTACCATGGAAACAGGATAGTCCTTGTATTCAACTAATTATTGCATATATGGGTGAAATATTTCAGCAGCAACCAACAACTCACTCACTGTAACTAACTTAAGCAACACTGTTCAAAACATTACTGGATATCAGTACTGCAGACAGTAAAAAAAAAAGAAGAAGAAGAATTTTGAACTAATAAACATTGATAAATGACAAAATATATTCTCTGTCAACTTGTTATGTTTGGTGCATAGTAATGGGTTTTAACATGCAAAGACCCCTACAGCAGTAAGAATGTACCATAGCAAACTTATGGGCACAGGAACCTGTTTGTATTTCCCAGCACACTGGACAGGGCTTTGTATATAGGGCAGCGAGTTACTGACGACGCAATCCCTGCTCAGGAGAATTCCTTCCTTATTATGCCAGCAGTTCCACCAATGATGAAACAGGCAGCATTAAATGAATATATAATTATTACAAAAACAAAAAACAAAAACAAACTGCAATACGATATTCGACATAGTATGTGCCCAATGATTTAAGAATTATTTTTTTTTTACTTTTTTTTAACTTGGGTTTAGAGTCGCTTTCAAGATTTGTTCATATATAATGGCTTGTTAGATTAGTGCAGGAGGAAACCCGGAAGATTCGTTGCACTGAATGTTGCAGTAAACCTGTGAGCACCAGTTGGTAAAAATGAGGGAACTTGTAAAAGAGATTACAAATTCATACTGAAAGACACCTGGGACTGTTGATGAATTGAAAATGATTTATTTATTATTTCCTTTTAGAATCTTTCACTAATTCAACTTATTTTTCAATAGAAAATTGATTTAACATGTTTACTGTTCAAAACAAGATATCATGTATTCAATGTAATCACATTGAGTTTTGAAGACAGGTTATCTAGCACGCTCATGATCAATTTTCCCATTCCTAATCCATTCTTTGAGGCAGGTAATTAAATTATATATCCGAGTCTTTCACTTTGGCACTTACTGGCAGAGGGCACTCACTATGTCAAATACAGAACGTGAAAATAATAAAATGTCAGCTAATTTCATGCTATCAAAATACAAAGACTGGAAGTACTGGGAGAAGAAAACACTCCTTTGAGGGGAGAAGGTGGGCGGGACTGTTCATACCTATCTGCATTATGCCACAGAGTGTACAAAGAGGTACCATTGTATTGAATAGATCATGAAGAGCACTTTGATTATTGAATCACCTTGTGCACATGGTGCAACTAACGGCTGTTTGAACAAACCCATAAGGCAGATTTCAGTTGTATTCATACAAGAACCACAACTATTGTATAACTATTGTATCATTTACAAAACTACAACAATTGGTCTTGCATTTCATGGCACTAATCAAAACAACAACACAACATGGGCAATATAGTAGTAATATTTACATAATGTACAAAGGCAGTGAAAAAATAAATAGCAGGTATTCATGTTGGATAGACACGACTTCAACAGTTAATACACAATATGTGTACTGTTTCATAAAGGATTGTGGGAGGTGGGGGTGGTCTTTGACTTGCTGGTTGCTTAATTATTAGTGGATGTGTTATCAGGGATCAAAATTAACTTTAAAACTTACTAGTCCTGATAGTAATACAAATAACAAAACACATGAATTTCTACTAGTCTCTAGGATATCTTTACCATTGGGAGAAATGGCCCGTGCCAGAGGACTAGTATTAATTTCGATCGCTGGTTATGTTATAGGTGTGTCACTGTGAGACAAGTGGAGTAAAAGGCATTGCCCACAGTGCCAGCATACTGGTTCAAACACCTGAGTTCAGTTTCACAAATAATAATAGTACCGTACATGTACTACGATTGTTATTAGTCAGTGAAGCACAATATGGCCGATAAAGATTGTGTTACAAACACTTTGTAAAACTGGAGCATGATAACAGAGGATGTGGATTGATTGAATTATTGCATTACGTCGCGGCGGGAAGATTGCACCCATAGGCGACGAGGGGGATGTTGAAGTCATGTCTATCTACAACCAATCGCCCTGCGACTGCCCTCACATCTAGACTTGTATGCTTTGTGGGTATCTTCTGCAATGTACATTGTAATAGATATAAATACTTATCACTTTTGACAATTTGCTTTCACAACCATACCTCCATTATGGCCATCCAAGTCTAGATTGAATGATCTTCCTTCTTTCAACAAATGTGGATATATTTGGAGTACTAGCGCTCATTTCATAAATAAATAGATATGTTCAAGTACAAATTTCATTCCGGAAACATGTGTTATGACTGATTAAAACTCATGACTAGTAAAATCAACTGGTTCATATCAATCTATTAGGTGAGAACGCAATGATCTCCGAATATCCAATAGCGAAAAAAAATACATTTGACCAGAAGGAAGACACAGGCAGATTACCAAAATGAGACCTCTTTGTTTCAAATAGCACCGACATACAGGTTATTGCACGTAAGATTTCACACGTTAAATTAACACGTCCTCTAAACGCTCGCATCAAACCATAAACGAATCGTTCACACCGCCACAGTCGTATCAGATCGCACCCAGCATTCAGATTTGGCTTTCGATCACACAACGCAATTTGATTCTCCGCGCACAGACCACGTGATTTGATTACTTAGGATCCATCTATGACCTTGATTCGAATGGCACAAAGGTCACACTCTAATCCACAAAGGTCACACTCTAATCCAATCCAGAGTCTTTGTTCATACCACTCAGCACAGCTGGTGTTTCATAAAGTCACAAGTGATTGGATATCCATCCGTCCATTCCACGAAATTCAGAACCATGCAATCAGATCATTGCTCTTACGCACACAAGGATGAGTATTAGACTTGCCACAAGAGTAATCTCCCTTCTTCATCAGAATCATCCTTGCTCTGAAAGTATAAAAATGTCATTATACAAACTGAAATTTTGGAATTTATAAATATGTAATTTTTCTTTACACCCTGTGAAATAGTGAAAACGTTAATTATAGTGGATTATACAATGAATCAAATACAAATCTTATAGTAAAAATTTAGGCCAGACACATGGATGAGCTAGAGACTTGCCTCTGATTGCAGATCTTTGAACTTCTCTCTTATTTCCTCCTCCACTGAGCGAGAGTCGATAGCACTGGCACTTCCTGGAAACAGTTTACATTGAATTGATCAATAAAAATCACATTAAATACAGTTCTTTTATCATCAGCGTCATCACTAAAATTCATCATAATCAACATTAATTTAGGACAAGCAGTTGATTTTTAAATTCAATTTTTAACTTTCGATACCAAATTGACAAAAAAGTCTTGTAGGTAACATACCAGCTTTGACGTGTTTGATGGTGGGGAAGTAGGAGTCTGATTGGCTGCCCTGGCGGCTGAGTGTCGCCGTGGAGATGACGGAGGGGTGGGGCGAGTGCAGTGGGGAGCAGTAGATGGTGTGGACGCTGCTGCTCCGCGCCATCGGCGACCGCTGGAACACCTTCACCATGGCCTCCTTCTCGGACACCTGGGACAGCAGACACTTCACCCTGCAAACGTGGATTGTTGTCGTACATTAAAAAACACGAAAAATAGTTCTCTTTCACAATAAGGACCATGGATAAAGCAATTTCACACAGAAACAAAGAATTAAACATCCATTATGGGCAAAAGTACTTGGTCTAGCTATTCCACACCTCCTATAAGCCATGTCTCTTGTAGTTACGAACGTATACATGGAATGGGACAGTGCGGTGGAAACATATTAAACGCTGAATGATTATTCCAACAACAAATAATAGTTTTGAACTTAAAATGAAATTTCTTCTAGCTTTTTTTTGATACCTTTGAGGGAAATGGCTTCAGTCAATGGGCAAGTGTTAATTTATTGTCCATCGCTGTGACCTGGTCAGCAGTTCGTATAGGAGACATACCTGGACTCGAGCTCTGCGACTTTGCGGTTGGCCTGGTACAATTCCTCCATGTGTTTCAGCTTCTCAGACTTGGCCTCGTCGATCAGCTTCTCCGTGTCTGCTGAACTCTTCTCCAACGCAGCCAACCGGATGTCCCTGATGAGAATAAGGGGAATACTGTGAATTATCTCCCTTTTTGTTTGTTACCTCCCTTTGAATAGTGGGCAAATGGAAGACACAGAATTATCAAACAAATATTGTGAAGAACAATTTTGCTTCTTTATTTCATCAAATACATACTGCCAAAACTTATCTCCCCTTTGCATATTATCTCCCTTTGAATATGAGATTAAGCAAGGCACGGTGTAAGCGACGTTGCGACAAATACAAAGGTTCTTACTTAGATCCAGCATTATCCTCCATGACAAGTTGCCGCAGGGTGCTTTCCTCCAGGTAGCGCTGCTCCCACTTCGCGATTTCTGCCTGGAGCGCGAGAATCTTCGAGTCCTTCTCGATCAGGATTCTCTCCAGTATTTCTACATTGACTTTCTCTGGATCATGCTCCGAACCTTGCTTCCATCCCATCTGGAGAAAAACACAGAAATATTCTTAGATATATGCTATATTGAGCCAAAACATAAGTTTCAGATTCTTTGCATTATTAATATTAAATAATTTAAAAAAATGTCAAATATAGTGCAAGTTGAAAAATGCTGACCAACTGCTGACAAGTGGCTTCATGCGCTACCTAGCATGGCAAGCAAATGTGAAATTACAGAACATAATAATCTGTCAGACACTTTTAACATGGGAAATCACTATAAAGTTCATACTTGAGTACAAACATTATTATTAGTCAGACACTCTTAGCATGGTAAATCTATTCACATGCATACATACTTGTAACTGTATTCTGATTATTTGATGGATATTGTCGCTAACTGAGAGAGAGACTGACTGTCCATTTCAGTCCAGGACTGTCCTACCTTCTGTTGTGTACGCAGGAAGTCCAGCTCCTTCTCCAGCTTAGACCGGAGTTGTCTTTCCATGTTCTCGCGCCGCTCGCTTGCCGACTGTAGTGACACGAAGGACTTCTGTAGCTGCTCCACCTTCCCCACCTCCACTGTCTGCTTCTGGAAGGGAGATAACCCTCGGGTCAGATACAATGCAAATCCCTGTCTGCGATAACCGTTCCTATTTGTAATTCCTATTTGTAACTCATATGCCGTGGTTCACAGACTCAGTGAATAAAGGTTCTGTTCAGTTCTGAAGCAGGGTCCAACTCAATGTACATAAGAGTTCCTACAATGATATATCAATGAAAAGCCTATCATAGGCTATCATAATTGATAAGTTAATATCATGAGATTAAATTTCAAATAAGTCATACCTCTTCAAGGCTGCATTTTCGTGTTCTCTCCGTTATGCATAATAATTCTTTATCTGAAAAATAAATTCCACATAAATCACATGCTCTTAATTCGATAAAATAAAAATAGTTTGCATTTCCTCTTCAATCTTGATGATCTACCAGAAGTGAGTGAATTGTGACTACCCGGTAATGTTGCTGAGAAAATCTTTTACGCTCATGCTGAAATCTAACAGATAAATCAGTTATGAATCAAGACGACTTTCTATTTTTGCAACATATTCTTGCACCCACGCATATCCAATATAAACTCCAAAAAAAAAATTAATCCTGCATTTAATAACATTACATGACAGTTTTGAACTCTAGTTTTCACTAGCAGCGTAATCTGATGCCAAACAACAGGAGTTATCTCCCTTAGCACATTCCTCTGGCATGCAGCAAGTCATGGCTGGGCAGCCTTCACTGATATCCTATCAGCTGGCGACAGCGTGCCCTGCATGCGCCGCGCCGGTAACGTCTGCATACCTCTGTGTATGAGTCAGAGGGCACCTGCTGAGATGCAACAAGATAGCTGCACAATCAGCCCGGCCTATCACCCACCAACACTCGGCACGCCGGCTCCTGGCAGTGATAACTGCACTCCAGTGCTGTAGGGAGCATATACTGCACGGCTCGGAGAATGCTCCACCACCCTGTAGCACTATGCAATCTATTTCTAATATCGGATAGATTTTCATATATAGCTGAAATAATTAGGATCTATTTCTTCCCATGAGCATAAACAAATACTTACTTTGTGCCAGAAGTTTTCCAATGGTTCCTTCTTTCTCCGTTTCCAAATTTAAACTCTGTAATTAATGAAAACAACCAATAACAGTGCTATAAAAAATATTAATACCTGGTATTATTAAATGCATGAACTAATAAATTGAGACAAAAACCTGAACGTCATTCATATTGATTTAAATATTGATGACAATTATTTTTCAATAAAATAATAAATGTATTCAAAATGTCAGTATTATGTACGCACCTTCATATGAGACTTTTGCAAAGCTTCTACTTTTTCTGAAACAGAAAATATTAATATTTAATAAATATATACAATAAAATACCAAACATATTTCCTGACAGTTGAAAACCTAGAACTAAATCAGCTCTATAGAGGCATTTACATTTGTACAATCTGCCTCTTATGTCCACATTACAGCTTAAGTTATACAGTGTATTATAGTTTACGACAAGAAAATCAATGCCATTTGAATTATTCTGACCTTTGAGTTCTAAGTTTTCTGATTTTGTGCTTTTCAGTTGGTCTTCTAGTCGTTTCTTCATGGCGGCTTCAAGACGCTCCCGTTTCTCTGATGACTTGACTAAAGATTCGTATGCCTCATGAACTTTCTGGATTTCAAATTCAAACTGGAAGCAAAGCATTGCATAACATGAGTTGATATTTTAGTTATCATTGTCAATGTAAATAATAGTGCTTGCAGTCCTTGTATCTTGCTACAATGTTTTGTGAAACTGGGCCCAGAAAGATAAGTGCATCATCCATCAATGTCATTTTATATGATTACATGGTGCAAGTGGTCGGGGCTAGCTGAATTATTGTAATACATTTTCATGAAGTAATTGTATACATACACCATCTACTTCATGTTGGCAATTTTCAGAAAACTTATAAAACCTCTGTTTTTCATGGTCATAGATACTCCAACTGAAATACTTTGATAACCTGTAGATAACTGAAATACTTTGATCACCCGTAGATACTCCCAACTGAAATACTTTGATAACACATAGATACTCCAACTGAAATACTTTGATAACCAATAGATAACAGGGATCGAAATTAACTCTAAAACTTACTAGCCCGAATAGTGATACAAATAACAAAAGAAATGAATTTCTACTAGTCCTTAGGATACCTTAGCATTCGGAGAAATGGCCTGGGTTAGTGGATTAGTGTTAATTTCATCCTCTGGATAACTGAAATACTTTGCTAATACCCGTAGATACTCCAACTGAGAAACTTTGATAATCCACAGATACTTCAACTGATTTACAGTCGATCCCCATTTATCCGGACAGTTGTGTTCCCAGGGGTTAATACTAGCACTAGTCCTGTAGCCAAAGCCCCAATGCTAAAAGACTAGTAGAAATTTAGGATTCATTAGGCTTTTACTATATGTTATCATTATCAGGGCTAGTGCTCCAAAATGTTAGTATTAACCGCTGCGTTCCTGGTAAAATCATGCAAATAACTGAATTTCCAAATGTCCGAGTCATTTTACATAGGAAAACTGATATATGGTTCCCAGTAAAAACCGTGCTGATAGCGAGGGAACGGAAATACTCTGATAACAGGACAAGGGCGCTACTGCAGAGTTGAACGAGTCGTCGCTGGGCTGTTACCTTCAGCAGCTTGGACACCTTCTTATAGTTGACCTCGAGGTCTTCCCGGAGGATTCGGTTCTCCTCCGACAGCATCTCCACCATCTGCGTCATCCTGGTAGCGATAGCCATATGGTCGACCTCGTCTGTCCGGCCATCGTCGCTGGACGGAATAAACGCATCATTGTAACCATATTTTGGTGATTTTTTAACAGTCAAAACATTGGATGCAATTGTTGATGGAAACAATGCTTGAATATTTTCTTATAGCAAAGCAATAATGGCATCCCATTTTGGAATTACGTTATGTAAATTTTGAAAATTATGTCATTTCAATGTTTGGGTAGGCCTATTCAGGAAGCATGTACAGTGTACTCTGTATAAACCGGCCCTCGTTGGGACCGATAAAATATGCCGGATTTGAGAGAGTGCCGGTTT
>JAUTBQ010177322.1:0-11243 GCA_032361185.1 Lepetodrilus ovalis
AAGTCCACACAGTCAAGCAAGATATGCCTGACCGTGAGGTCCTCGTCACACCCAACGCACCGAGGCCTATCCTCGCCTTTTAATATGTATAAATGGGTATAAAATGTATGACCGATACGACAGCGTCGCAGGACCGTTCCATCCTGGCGACAATAAATACAAGAGAGAGGGGTTAAACCAATCAAGGGTCGAAAGTGATGTAATTTATTATGCGTTTCGTTATTGCGTTTTTCCTGGCGTAGCGATTTAATATAAGAAATGTGTTGGTAGAGGATAAATCTACACATGGTAAAGCTCAATTAAAGTGCTTTAAAACTAATTAAATGACGGCATTGAGTAGACTCGGTTTGAGGCACTGAGTCTAGATTAAATTATCTAAATCGGAGTAAACGTACGTGGAGATAATAAAGCAACTTCTTGTTTTGAGTTGTCGCGGAAAAAAAATTGCCTGCTCACGAAAGGGTCGTACCACAGCTCGGGCGGAAATCCGGGTGTTTGCCATCATTTTTGCTTCCGCCGGAAGTTACGGAAGCCTCACTTTATGCCAGGAATACATGTACGAAACTCACCTCAATGGAGACCTGTAGTAGGTATATAACATAATTATACGCACTGAAGATAACAAGGAATGTCATTTACCATGTCAAAACATTCATCATGGTAGTCTAGCCCCGATTTTTCAAAACAAACGAGTTTCATATTTTGCTCAGCTGAAATGTCTCCCAATGGAGCAAATTTCAGCTGAGAAACATCTCACAATCACGTTTGTTACGAGAAATCTGGGCTAGACGACACTGAAGAATGTTTTGACATGGTATAGAATATTCCCTTTTATCGTAATCTGTGAATAACGTTTTATCAATCGAAGTAGCAATCATATGAGAACACGTAAAAGAAATATTGAATCAATGTTTATTTAATGAAAACATCTAATCAGCGTGCTCATTCAAATTTGAGATATTTACCGAAAATATTAGAATTTCGTTAAGCGGCATGATCAAATATTGTACTATTCTATAGCCATAATAACGGTTATCCTGTTAACTATGTGTAGTTACGATTCTATAAAAATAACTATGTAATCTCCAAGTACAAACAGGACGTCGAGTTACCTGTCATTCAAATGATGGGCATGCTAACAGAAAATAATTTCAATAAAGGGAACTCGGGTGAACTAAATTGCTCGTTAAAGCGAGAATATTCCTCAAATTGATATGTTATACTGGACTGTCACGAGTAATAAAACCTACCAAATCTGTGAACAACCGACATAAACATTCTCTCATTCGTCTGACGTAAGTGCGTGATAAAATTACAACACGCATGCGCAGTAATGTTTGCATAATCCCCTTGGGTAGATGTCTATTGCTAGTT
Source organism: Lepetodrilus ovalis (assembly GCA_032361185.1). Lineage (NCBI taxonomy): Eukaryota > Metazoa > Mollusca > Gastropoda > Lepetellida > Lepetodrilidae > Lepetodrilus > Lepetodrilus ovalis. The sequence goes on from JAUTBQ010177322.1 coordinate 1,375, forward strand.
TTCCATTTGTTCGCAGATATAATCATCACTAACGCTAGCCCGGGGCAAATATTGAATCCAGTCGCTTTAATCTAGTCTAATAATGTCCTATTTGATCATTTCACAACTAACCTTCTGACACTGGACGTGAATTTCATGTTGGTATTAATTGTGCAACAACTATGGAATACTCTTCATAGATTATTTACTTGGCAAGCATTCAAACTCTTGTTTGTATATCTATGTTATACGCAGGTAGCGTATAGACTGCATTCTTGCTCAAATTAACCCTAATAATGGAAAGGCGTTCATCGCTTTTATGCAAATGAAAACATACACTATTCTTGCTTTTAGTGTATATAATATATTTATACTATTGTGTCATATTTGTATGGTATCGTCTTTCGTAATTCTTTTAGATAGGCTTGTATATATGTTATTCGGTACATGTAATGTATTGTCAATTAATTATACAGGGTGAGACGTAAATAAAATATATGTATGTATGTCTGTCTGTCTGCATAGGCTTTGTATTTTATATCCATGCCTACGAAATCCTTAACTGTGTTTGGCTCGAATATGTACCATCACAGTTACAGAACAATGTGTATTACATGAATATATTCATTCTGTATCCGCTGACCTTTCTCTATCTGGATACATTTCAACAGTATTCCTGAGTACATAATAAGTATATATACAATTAGATACCTCGCAAACTGATAGCGAGTGTTAGCAAAATAGCTTAAAGGTGAAGCGATCATCTTAACAGAATAATTGAAATGCAAATTAGTATGGATATAAAAGGTCTAGAAAGGTGCCGTGTCCATTCATGACTATTCTCAATGTCTGTTCTTCTCAGGTTCCAAGATAAACTTTTTAAAGTACAAACTCAGGCTCAACTCACTGCAACATCTGAGCTTCAGCATGAAAACGTATTAAACATGTTTCGTAATCTCGGGGCTTGGATTGTATATATCATCAACAGCAATTGATCACATTCAAGTCGAAATAGGATTTTCAAAGCTTGTTGTATTTTGTAACACCGGTATCGAAGTTATTACTTCGTCGATAATAATAATTATAATAATAATAATAATAATAATAGTTGTAATAGTAATAGTAGTAGTAGTAGTAGTAGTAGTAGTAGTAGCAGCAGCAGCAGTAATAGATGTAGTAGTCGTAGTAGTTAGTGAAACATTCTAGAAAGCGACTAAAAACCCAAGTACAAAAACAAAAATAAGTAGTAATAATAATAGTACTAGTTGTAATAGTAGTAGTAGTAGTAGTAGTAGTAGTAGTAGTAGTACTTGGTGTAGTAGTAGTGGTAATAGTAGTAGTAGCAGTAGTAGTTGTTGTTGTAGTAGTAGGTAGTAGTAGTAGTAATAGTAGTAGTAGTAGTAGTAATGATAATAATAATAATAATAATAATAGTAGTAGTAGTAATAGTAGTAGTAGTAGTAGTAGTAGTAGTAGTAGTAGTAGTTCTATATCGAGTTAGTATGGTCCATGTACAATGAACATGTTCTAAGCTCAACATAAGTTAACATCACGTGTAGCCTACCTGTACTGGTAAAATGGCTAAAAAAGCATGTTTGATGAAAAATAAATGATTTGAAATTGGATTTGAAGTCTTGCAGGAATTAAGAGCATTTAATGGTCGGGTCACTGACGGATTCGAAGGCGTGACCTGCGGCTCTGAAGTTCGATAATTCACCAACCACATGATCAATACAATGTAAACTGTCCAAAACATGTTATGGAAGGAACTATGTGATACTGGAAGTTCGACGTCGCATAAACGGAGTATATGATTGCTTCCAATCCTGGTACGTTAAGCAAGGTAATTATATACCCATTAAACGATTTTAATTGTTTTTCGTCGTCAACTCGATTGACCAGAGCCTTCACGAATCGAATGAGGACATCGGAAATCGATAAATAGTATAATATCGGTCATGCCTTTTTTTTTCATTCCAATTTCAACATTGCTGTGGTTTATCAGAGAACTGTACATGATACTTTAGCTTAGTCTCTTACCACAATCGATGCCATCACCGGAATCAGTCAACGCACTTCCGGTATTTTGACAATGGCGGCCATGTTGGTTCTCGTGTGTATGCCGATGCACACGGCACTCCAGACATGCGTAGTTAGATGTTGATTGATGAATGAAGTGTAATTATGAATAACCATATAAGCGTAAATTCACATCCGGGGCATATTACACATGAATGCATTGTGGTTTGAAGTCACTTTCAACAAGATCGGACGGCAGCATATGACGGTGAAACTATCGACCCTAAGCGTTAAATCGATCGGATTTATTACGCAATGAAACGATAGTCATAAGCGCTACTCGTAGTAGCTGCGCTTGGCAGTTAATATACACAACGTAAGAACTTGCGCAATCAGCAATGATCCCAATGCTTCAACTAGTGGAATAATAAAATGACGACGTACATGCAGATATCCATTGAACATGGTCGAGGTAAAACAATCAATCTTACTTCGATCAAATTGTAATCTACGTGTCATTTACGTTGAACATCTACGTACAAGACGTAAGCCATCCACCCATACAGTTTAACTAATGATCGGCAATGCAATGACAATGATGTATTTTTTTGTCTGTCTTCATCGCGTCCTCGCCATGATAACGACAGACACTTTATTGTCCGCTGTCTGACAATACAGCGACAGCCCTCACAAAATGTAATGCAATCGTAACGTTATCAATCGAACTGGCTGCTTCCACGTAACTCAATCTCTTTATATATCTGTATCCCCGACGCTAAAGTTAACTCACTACTCGTGTTACAAGTTTAAGGATTATTGGTCTGTGTTTATGACTTGGGATTCGAACCCGGGACTGAGTGGAGACGCTCACGCCAACCCAATTGTGCTTTACTGGTTACCAGAAATGCGCATCCAGCTTTAAATCCTCCTCTAGATGGCGCTCTTGTCGAGGAATCGCTCCTACGGTTACAGAGGGATCGATACGTAGTGAGAGTAGTATTGAAGTGTGCTATTGTGAACAAACTTTCAATCATCATGAAATCTCAGGCAACCACGGAATCAAATTGTCTGACGGATATGCGTAACAGAATTTCCTAGACTGGATGGTTTCTGGGTACGAGGGGCTGGATGTCGAGGATAAGTAGTCTGCCTAGCCAAAGAAAAACTACCAGAAAAGCAAAGAAAAATTATTTAAAAAACAAACAATGAGATAATCTTGGAAACTCCGTTAAAAAAATCGCCCACAGCCATTGCTGTAAGGAGCTCGCAAAAACTCCTCTCCTCTATACAAGAGTGACAAAGTAGAATAGTTTATTTGTGTCTAGCACATGCTATACTATACTTGACATTAATGTTCATGCACTTGAGTTCATAATTAGGCAACAACTTCTTTATTTAGAGTTTAAAAAGTTAAAATGAATATAACGGACCACACATTTTAAACACGCGTAAAGTGTATACGGCGAAGCGAAAAATAGTCATTGTTTCTATGTTTATGATATGGTAGACATTTAAGTAAATGTTACAGGATAAAGCAAACTATGAATAGTTGAGCATTGGACGCATGACATGTTATCTCTCTCTCTCTCAATCTGCATCTCTCTCAGACAGACAGACAGACAGACACACAACACAAAAGGACGGACAGAGAGTCAATGTAAATGGACATTGGACCCATCCAGGCCTCGGCTGGGACTATGCTGTATCTTAATGAAGCAGCATTCACTTCGTCGTATCCAGCATCTTCATCTTGGAGACGTGTCGGTCTCCTAGGAGTCTTCCTAAGAAGGTGTGGTCAGATACCGGTTGATAGAGGGCGCCCTCTCTCCCACTAGAGGGCAGTCCAAATCACCATGCTTGCCGATAGAGGGCGATTGTATGACCGCCGTGTGGCCAATGAGAAGTCTTGAATGAGTCCCAAAAGGAAAGTCGCACATTTTTAACGAGTGTTCGTTTGTTGAGAATATATTACCCCGGAAGTATGAAGAGTTATCTCCCCTTATTAATAACTTTGTACGTTTGCGGTTGGTGGCGATAGTACGGATATATGCATGCATCTTTACAGCAATATACAAATACGATCGCATTGGTTTACTGGCATTCAATACTTCCTCAACATCACGCTTTTTAAGGACGATCTCATGCTCAACTGAACAGTTTTGTTAACAAATCCACATATAAAATACTCAAATTACTGTGGGCATGGCAGAGTAATCTCGGGGGTTCTTTAATTATAGCGAGCCACATACAATGGCAAGATCTTCCACAATACCAACTAATCTAATTCCATGTAATATCAGTGTAGCCCGTCTGTGGTTCCCATGGGATATAGTGCGATAACTTTAACCACAACCTGTTGAATGGTATGTTTTATTTATTAGGACGTTTTTGTCTCCACTTCTCTATGGACATGTAAATATCAGGCTCGTCTCAAGCTCTCTCGTTGGTAGGTATCATTTAAATCCACAACAGTACATCTTTGAATTATTTATCCGGTAGTTACATGCCATGTCAATTACAGCGTAATTCTTTTATACGTCTGCGTGTATATCTTAGTGTCAAGACTTGCTTACAAGACATATGAGGGACCTTATCTAATACGCATTCAAAGCATATTATACGCCGATCAATTATTACCAAATTGAATATTCGAGTAGATAACAATAGGCCAGTGTTAACCAACACCTTCCGTTCTAAATATGTAACTCGTGTGCATGTACGTCTGACACTTTATCACTACATTATATTTGGCATATGGTACTGCATAGCGGTTGCATGAGTGCGTATTATATATGAGTGCGTAGTATCTATGAGTGCGTGTTACAATAGCCAGTGAGACCCAATCGGGGAAAGGCTGTCAGATGTCACAATCTTCTAACAGAGTAAAGCTTTTTTAGAAGTAAGATACCAAAGGAAGTTTAGCATAGAAGCAGTAGTAGTTGTAGGAGTATTAGAAGTTGCCGCGAAAACAGTTACGATGTAGCGTTAGCACCGGTAGTAACAGCTGTAATAAGAGTAACAATAGTAGCCAAAGCTGTAGGAACAGTTACTATGTATCATTATTACTGGTAGCAACAACTGTAGTAAGAACAGCAATAGTAGCCGAAGCTGTACGAACAGTTACTATGTAGGATTAGTACTGGTAGCAACAACTGTAGTATGAGTAGCAGTAGTAACAGAAGTTGTAGCAAATGTTAATATGTAGCATTAGTATTGGTTTAAGCAGTTGTAGAAAGAGTAACAGATGCTGTAGCAACAGTTATAATGCATCATTAGTATTGCTAGAAACAGCTGGAGTAAGTTTAGCAATTGAAGCAGAAGCTGTATCAACAGTTATGATGTAGTATTAGTAGTAGTAGCAACAGCTGTAGCAACAGACTAAATAGTAGTAGAAGCTGAAGGAACAGTTATTATGTGTAATTAACATAATTAATACAATAGACATAGCAGTATTAGCTGTAGTAACAGTAGCGTTAGTAAGAGTAGTAGAAATAGCAAATATAGTAACAATACAAGCATTAATATTAGCAGTGGTAGCAGTACCATGTAATGTACGTAGCAATACAAGCAACGATAGCAACAACGTGTATTAACAGCAGTAGCTGTAGATATATGTTAGCACCAAGGCCCAGTTGCACGACGCTCCAGTAGGCTACAATACATGTGTAGGGATGTTATAACTACTGTTGCAATAGTTGCAGCGCTGTCTTATTCCGATAGTTTACAAGAGCTTCGAGCAACCCATTTGCAGTTATAGAAGAATCTACAGTTGAGACTTGCAATTATGTTGCGCTACAAGAACATTGTGCAACTAAATCCAGAACAATTTTGCTGAGAAAATGTTTAGCCTACAATAATTCTAAGTCTTTTTCGGAACCCGCTACATATGTAAGTTTGGTCGCATGAAGCACCTTTATCGCGACCATAGTTTTAGCTAACAATATTTTCAAGAATTGTAGCGATAACAGTATGTTCTGCAATTGACTTACACTTGCAGCGGGTTCCGAATTTTTAACTTGCAACTATTGTTCTGAACAACGTGACCCTGGTGTATTAATACTATCTGCAATAGTAGCAGCAACAGCTGTACTCGCAGTCACAATACCAAGAGTAACAGTAACTTTTGGCTGCTAATGTCTGTATCGCGCCACGTATAACTCACTGCAGTTGGACGCTGGAAGTGATACAGGCGAGCTGAATCAGATCAGCGGTCTGTCCTGTGTGATGTGTCCGCGGAAGGAAGCCACGCCACCTCGTGTCAGCGGAGTTATCTGTCATGGAGTGCGCGACGTACTCTGGGGAGAGGTCTAGGGTTAGAGTTAGTTAGCGGCACCACTGTTGGTGATGCCACTACAAATAGGATAGTAGATAGTAAATCGTCCACGATCAGACCTTTGTATTTGATAATAACAAAAAAAAATAAGTGTATGTACTTTGTCTGGTACTATGTCATCCTCTCACCTCAGAGGTACTTATTACGTTAGAACTCCACGGTACCTCTGGCTCACATCTAGGGGAAAACTCGCGCAAACAACAGTTTACAGGAGCTGTAAACAGAATAATGATAACATATGTTTCATTAGATATATTTTTACGGCGTTTTCATCGGGAAAATTATCTCATTGGTTGACGTTTTGCGCAGATGTTCCCCTATATGTGAGCCAGGGGTACTGTCTAACGTAACAGGTTCCTCCGGGGTGCGAGGTTGGTACTATGTGTGCATGCCCGTTAGTCTGGTGTATGTCTATACATTTTGTTTGTCTGTCTATACAATTAGTTTGTTTAGTAACTGTATTTAACCATTGATGTATTTATTTATATATTTATATATTTATTTATTTATTTACTTATTTTTTTACTTAGTTATGTATGTATGTATTTATTTATGTATTTATTTATTTATTTATTTTGTGTGTGTTTGGTTGTTTGCTTGATTGCTTGCTTATGCATTTATTTATTCGTTCGTTTGCTATTTCATTCATTCATTTTAGTTAGTTAGTTACTAATTCATTTATTCATGTATTGAATTATTTATGTATTTTCAATGTATTATATATTTAATTACTGATTAGTGCAACAATTAGCACTCTGCACACCGGATGTTGCTTGTTTCCTCCTAACCTACATTGATAAGTTGTGATATAAGTCAAACATCATACAAATAAAGTCATATATTTAATTATGTACGAGACATGAATACAGATGTACGTTTTAATAAGGAATACACGTTACGCAATATGACGGAATGTTTACACAATCTTACAACGTGCCAGACCCAAGCATACATAGTGAATTCATTTTACTGAGGACTGCACAAACCACACGCTATGGCGCCGTGGTCACGAAATGTTAGATGGAGATGTGTGAACAAAGCCTTGAGTTACGCATGTGTTTGTAGTGAGAGAAAAAAAAGCGTTTCGTATTCTCGAAGCCTGCACATTTACATTAAATGTAAAATTTAATAACACTCTCCATGTTTATGCAACAGAATAGCAATGTAAATGATTCTAATAGACGCATTGATCCGTTCCATATCGGGATGGACATTAATATTCTAGGAATTTTAATGCTTGACTCTTAAATAGTCTATTGGCGTCATTTTACGAAGCGCTCGCATCTAATATAAAGAGGCCATAGCGACCTCGTAATGACCAGCGATAGAGCTAGACGCGACAGCGCAATGAGGGCTCTTAGTAGATACGTAAGCTCCAGTAGATCGCGTATTGCCTCTATGGCGGATGAAGACCGATGTTCTATGATCTTCCCCTAAAGGTATCGGGTCATGTTCCCAAAGCATTCGAAATACAAAAGGACTTATTTAAGGGCATTATATCACAGATATATGTATGTGGTTATTTTGGACTAGTTCTTAGCTACAACTGCAAAGTGCATTTACTAGACATACATAAAATCATGTCTGTACTTCCAAAAGCATGCCCACCGCTATATGGTAGACAAAATTGCATTCCAGTTATAACTGATGTTAAACAACCTGAATATTACGGTCGTATTTCATTTTGCTTCTTTATATAAATGAAAGTGAACATATCCCAAAGTGGTACGACTAAAATATAAAACGACACGTTAATGTTCGTTCATGAATCAGTTGATGCATCAAAGACAAGATAAATTTATGCTTCGTAACCGGAATTGATTTGCACAAAAAAAAAAAAATGTAGTTTGTGATAAATATGGAATAATTAGTGTATTAGTAAATTACAACTTTTGTGTGAACAAATCAAACGTAAGTCGTCTCAGATAGAAATTCGTTTGACAATTATTTACGCCAGCCACCTGTGATAGGATGGCCTTTAAAGCGTTAGTGGAGGAACATTTGATGATCTCGAAACATCAATTTATTTCCTTGACGAAGAATAAAAAATGTCGTTAAGTATACGTGAACAAGGTCCTTGGACATTCGGAATTCATAGTTTGGGTATCATCTGGTTTCGTCTTATGAAGTGCGACGCCCACATATCGACAACAATAAGATTGTACCTATAGAAACTGCTTCATTAAAACTGTACTGTAATTAGAAGTAACTGAACTTTCCTAGATTTTCTTTCTTCTGCTCTCGTGATACCTCCTCGTGTAAATGCCAGATCCTATAGATCAATACCATATAAAGGATGGTTATCGATATCTGCTACAAACTAAAGTATTTTCTTTCAAATCTAGACAGCTCACGACCTTTACGTGTACTTTATATTTGCACGATGTTAGTATTTAACTGAGGAAAGGTTTTTGATGAAGATGTTATGTGACTTATCTAAATATCAAAATATGTGCAGGAAAAAAGTTAACGACTTTAACAAAATGCTCCGAGGCAATAAAGTTTAATTCGGCAGTGATTCGATTTCTAATTACTAATGGTTGTAACCTTAAATTGTGTTCTATAATGTTAATGTAGATGTGGCTGCCATTGAAACATATTAAAACTCCACTTTCGTTTTATTGGTATTGCAGTTAACATGGTTAACCCGTTAAGAGAAGTGACGTATTGGGTATGTTTATCGACAAAGAAACTGCGATACTGGATATCAGCTCGACATTAGTTATCTACATTACACATTAACAAAACCCCTAATACAAATTTCAGTGATCTGACCTTGACCTATTGTCCCACGTGACCACACAACGTGTCAGAAGCTGGCACTGGATACTGTTAGCGTGTCTAAAATATATCGAACCCTAGGGATCATTCCCAGTGGCAGGCAATTTCTTCTAAGCATATCGTATAACTGGCGAGTATCCCTACTTCCTTCCTGTCCTGACCGTCGTCGATAGGAAGTACTTTCTTTCAGTAATTACTCCCTAACGTCATTCGAATGTCCATGTGCACGTTGATGAGCACATTGGGCATGTCCATAGCTATGTGGAGTGTTGAGTTGTATTTAAAGTAAACAGCTCACCCACTGCACAAGTTTTAATAATGTACATACATGCATTTAGAATAATCGAATCATTTCCAACCATTGAATTACTTTGTCAGACTAGTTCTTTAATATGTATGCGCATTGGACATGTTGATGATACGGACTCCGAATATCAGGAAACAGGTCGAAGGTGCCGGATCAGGAAATATTCTCTCCAAGTCTTAGGTTGTTGTAGTTGAATTTCCGGTGAAATACTAAACCAACCAAACGTTGATTAACATGCACCGGCGGAAATCAAAGCGATATCCGTAGTAGGCTACTACATGCGCTGTGATTGGCAGTGTTCTCAACACACCACTTCCGGTAAGCCTAAAGTTAAAGGAATACAATCACAGATATTTATGGCCGTTTTTTACTTGTTCTTAGCTACAACTACAAAGTAAATTCACTTGACATACATATAATCATGTTTGTACTTCCAAAAACCTTTCTACC
>JAUTBQ010177333.1:0-11242 GCA_032361185.1 Lepetodrilus ovalis
AGAGAGAGAGAGAGAGAGAGAGAGAGAGAGAGAGAGAGAGAGAGAGAGAGATTGTACATAAGATATTGTTCAAAGTTATTAATATAAATATTTTAGGATAGGTTAATACTAATAATATATGTAGTAATAATAAAATTCCACTACACATAGGTATTTTTGAAACTCATTATAGATGTTAAAGGAGAAAATAATGTTTTACACCCAAGGCAATGTAGATAATGGATTATATAGCCGTTGTATTGAAGAGGTACACCCTTGTAAACTTAATACATCTGAAGTTGTGTCAGGGTGTTGCTTCGGGCTATTGTTTTCCAGTTAAAGCAGATTTCTACTATTTGCACAACATAGGTAGCAACACTTGTAACCCAATGTTAACAGGATACGCAGCCATGCATCACCAGCTACTGCCGTGTAGATTTTCATGATAAAGGTTTTCTGATAGTATACACACGCCCTTGCTTGGATTACTTATATCCTTATGGGATTTTTATGACACCTGTGGGTCATAGGGCCTTATTCTCACACAAATTGTTTTATTCAACATCCCTGTCATCAGCAGTTAATGTTTCATTCAATAGCTAGACTTTTAAAATGAAATAAAAAAAGATGCAAAAGAAATCTTGAAATTGTAGAATGATGAGAGGAATATGCTGGTAAAAAATTGTGAAATTTTAAAGCTTTTTGATAAAAAATGATCTCATGGTGTCATATGATTGTGTCGATACTTGGATTTGAACCCGAGTTGTCTGGATTGTCAGTTAAACACTACCTACCTACTCTGGCCGAGTCTAGTAAGAACAGTTTACATGTATGAGTGCTGAATTATTGAATAAGAGGGATACATTATATTTGGATATACAGTCAGACCCTGTTATATCTGACACTTACGTTTTTGTTAAAATCTGACTGGTAAGCAAAACAACCGGGTCATCGGATCAATCATTCTTTCATCAAGTTAAAGTATATACACATGTAGTAGGAAATCCATAATGATTAAAAGTTGACTAGTGAGCAGAGAAACCGGTACAACGGAGACCGTTATCATGGGGTCTGACTGTAGTAGATATGGTTTTTGCTTATAATATGATATATCCAAGCTATATTTGTTTAAATTGGCCCTTTCCTGGCTGGAGTCAAGTTGAAATTCCCTTTAGAACAGTGATTGTTATTTATTCAGCAGAGAGAGTTAATTATTAATTTACAGTGATGGAAACTTACGTATTTAACTTACTAGCCCGAATAGTGATACAAATTACAAATGTTTACAAAAAACATGAATTTCTACTAGTCCTTAGGATACCGTTAGCATTAGGAGAAATGGCCCGGGCTAGCGGGCTAGTGTTAATTTCCATCCCTGTATTAAATGAAATTAAGTAAAATTGGTGATACTGTGACTATCGTAGTCATCAGGGCTCAACAGTAAAGGTTTGTCCTCATGCCCGGGACAGGTATGATCCGCAGGCGGACAGGTGAAATATCCCAGATTAACGAGCCCTTTACCTACATGGCAAGTGGATTCATGTTCGACAGGGCACAGGAACAGTTGCCTCAAAAAGTTGATGTATGTAACCCTGGACCTAATGCTCTAGGAACATATAGTTAAACCTTAATTAACTAATGCAGCATTATGTTAACATTAGAAGTAAATTTAGTATTAGCAGATAATAACGTCATCAGTTAATGGCACTTTCATACGACTGGTCGTGTTCAAGTATTACGGTATAGCAAAACAGGTTTTTGTTTTCTAGACATATCTTAGCCTTCTATCCCCTGAGAATGCTGCTTGGTTGCATACTCCCCAGGGAGTTTAAAAGGTTTAATAAGTGCACACTGGTCCATTGACCAGGGTAATAATAGTGTAGTGCTATGAGGGAGCACCTTGTGCATGGAGTCTAGCATGATATAAATACATGTACAAGTTATTATTATTCACAATTAGTAAATAAACAGTCACCCAAGTTATGAGAAAAAATTGGTACAATTTCATGCTCGTGCTCAAAATATAAATATATAATAAAAAATTAACATAACTTTTAGCATGGAATCATATTCAAAATAGTTTCATAATCTCGCCGGCAGATCTGTGATACTAAATGTTCTTAAGCAATTAAGTAAAAGTGTGTGTTCCTCTCTTTCCAGGTTGAACGTGTATCGGTGGGAAGTGGTGAATACACAACATGAAACGGACATGACAAGACAACGTGCTGAAGAATGCGGATGTGTCGGAGACAACGACTCTAAAAGTTGTGGGAAAATTCATGATGACGTGCATTATATGACGTAGAGAAAATGACTGACAACTCATAAAAACATGCAGAATTCATGATAGCAAGAAACCCCTATTTCTTAAGACCAGAAATAACTTTGTGTAGTTTATATTTGTATGCATTTTCAATGTGCGAAAATATGCAACATTTCCATCTCGGATAAAGACAGTGAAAATATTATTAGGAACAAAAAGACCGCAAGTGTACGTTTATGAAAGAAAACACGCAAAGGCGTCATCTCAAGTCGTGAAACACTTGTCCGAAATGACAATTACGTAAATATTTGCATTTACCGTTGCACGCCTCGCATTACGGTGACCCGTGACCCAGATCCTTCACCATGAGCAGGTCACGCTTGGCCGAGTACACACCTATGGAAGGCTCGATGGCGGACGTCGGCAATAACAGCGTGGGTCCCGCGACGGACACCACTAAGACCTACGTCCAGAAACGCGACGCCGCGGACGACGACGACGAAGGGGGCCTCTGCGGCTGGGGTCCGGTCACTCCAGGGTGTCTGCAGAGGTTCAGGAACCCCAAGTGGGTCCTGTTCTGGCTATGCTGGGCCGGGGCAATACAGGTAGGTCTTTACCTTCAGTGCTATAGCTATACGTTACTCTCTGTATGCGTGTTGACAAGGTAGCTAAGGTGTGGGTAACAGCGTACAGTGTTGTAGTATATGGGGGACTGCAAGGATCAAAAATAAATTGGAGATGTGTGTGTATGGAATTTTTTTATTTATAATATTTATTCCGTATAGATTTTTCATTTAATGTATATTCTCTGTATGTGCTGATGGGTAGCTAAGGTGTGGTTGACTGTGTACAGTATAGTAGATAAATAAATAAATTGGAGATTTGTGTATGGGAAACAATGCTTTAAAATATTTACTTAATCGATGTATGTTTTATGCATGTTATCGTAATTAAGGTTTCCGATGAAGCAACCTAATGTTCTGTTATTGTGCTGGATAATGTAATGTAAATATTGATCTGGATGTAGGTAGGTTTGTACGTATACAAACCGGTAAATTTAATTGATTTATGAGACTACATGGTAAATGTGTTGAAATAATCAATTAAACAACGTCAAACTAAATGACATTATGAATTATGTATTAATAAGGTGGAAATTATTTATTTTCATTTCGATAAAATCAACTAAATTCAATAAGTTTTGAAACATCAAAAATGAAAATTTTGTCAGCTATGCAATCCGTTTAGCTTCAAACTGAATAGAAAAAATATGAGAAGAATTAATGAAACCATTGTTAAACTATTGGCTGCAGTAGAAGGTGTTTGATGTTTCCTTTTACACAGGAAACTAACTGCAGCATTTTGTACAAGTCATTAAGATTAGGTCGAGATCGATCCCCTTTTGTTTAAACATCCACATGTATCCATGCGATGCCATGCATGAATCGTCCAATCAATGATCCATTGCCTATTGAGGATATATTTACACTCAACTGTCGTCTCATGTCAGATTAGCGGTGAATTAGGTACAATTATTTTTGTACAGGAATTTCTAAAGAATTAATGGACATAGTTAGTCATTGTATCGTTTGAGACCAGTTTATTACATTGAATATATTTAATGCCGGATCAATTTGGTTGGAATCCTAGTCCTGAATAAATAAAAATAAAAAATAAAAATAGTTTTTATGGTCTAGAGCTTTTAACAGGACTACGTCACGTATATTGATAAATAATCACAAAAGAAGAACTAGTATTTATTATATGCTAATTAGGACATAAATGGTTCACATTTGAAATTTCCCTGGGGAATATTGTGGTTTTATTGGTAGGAAATTTAGTTTACACCCATACAGCATTGCAAGGGTGGTAGCCATCATGAACATTTTTTTTGTCTTTTAATTATGGCTTAAGCAATTATTTTTCTTGCACAGTGTTTATTCCAATTGTTCTGTTGTATAATGGAGTTTTCCTAAAGGTCTAATGCCATTAGACCACACATTTTCAGCCATTTCGATCAATCAAATTCAAGGAAGTTTAAATATTATGGTACAAGGTACTAGTATGTAAATTGAGAGAAAGATGTTCCAAGGTGTTTGTCAAATATTGGCTATTTACCAAAAATATAATTTAATGTTTCACCATATGATAATATACAGACCATAGATCATTGCACAGATCATTGCCTATTCAGTTCAAACCCTAGAGATAATCATGCCGTGATCAAAGTCATTATTATATGTGGAGCCATACTGGCAGTTGGTAACTTTATATACTATCTCATCATAGATGATTGGAGAGAAAACAATTAATTCGTAAAGCATTAACAATTGAATTGTATTATCTTTCTGCTGAGATAGACATGTTGTATTGCAGTTATGTTATAAATTATTATGCCATAGTCTCATATCACAGATTGTATATCAGACTTTTTTTTTCACAATACATGTTTATTGATTCCTTACCGATACAATTTTAAAAACAATATTGTTATGCCTTCCCTGGTCCCATTATTAATTACTTTGGGAAAATGGTAATATATATTCTGTTTTATGTTGTGGAAAAACTGCCCTTCATATTCAATGAAAACTCATATGATGCCTATGTGCTTAATACAGTACAGTGTCCCCTCGATATAATGCTGAATTTGGGGTCCATGCCTTATAGTACCCGCCTTATACGATAGTACAGGTAAATAACCCAGCCTTATATCCGAATCCGCTGTGTATTGAACAGTGTTATACCAAGGGGACACTGTATATTGGTTACATGTATACTGCTTCTATTGTTTGTCATACTTAATTTATGTCCTGCAAAATCAATGTGTATGTAGGTGGGGTATTTTTAACACCAATTTACTCCCAGGCCAAATATTCAAAAGAAATTCTTGACATTAGATCATAAAGATGATTTCATTCAACCTAGATGTAAAATATTTTATGTGTTTATTATCAGCAGGATCTTACGTTTTCTGGGTTAAGTGATTGAGACCTGGGGGTATGATATTTGTGTACGTCCATTAAAAACAGACTGAGGACTCCCATAAAAGTTAATAATACACAGTGATTCCTAAGCTCTTCTTTCATATTAAAATCAAATTCACGTTTCCCTATAGGGAAGTCATAAACAGTGTATATATTATAAATGTATGTAGTTTATCATTGGTATCTCTTGTTTGCCAATATTTCAGTTACATGGCTATTTTTACAAACAAAAAAACATAAAGAAGGTTTCAATCAGGTCCCTAGATTATGTAACCATTTTCAGTATGATTTCATGCTTTGATTTAAACAATAGATATATATTATTCTCATGACAGGACATACACACAAGACATTTAACAATACAGTAATATACATAAATCATGAGAGGGGATTGACAAACAGGATGTTAACATCCTATATTAATTTCATGCTGTATCTCTTATTCTCCACAAGCCGTATTCTCAAAACTTCTTAACTTGCGAACATAAGAAGAAAACCAGTTTGGCAAATTCTTAGTACATGTACTTACGGACTTCTTAGGACTTACGAAGTTTCGAGAATATTGGCCCAGAAAGTATTCAAGGTGGATATTTTAATAGGAGTATTTGTTATTGGGTGAAAATAACATGTGAGACAGACTAGGAAGTGTCATAGGTGTGGCTGTAAACGCTGACAATACTGCACCTTTATAGGTAACTTTAGTACCCATTAATGCCTCAGTATGTATCACATTACTGGCATTTCATAACATATACACTTGCCTTGCCATGCACCCTTCATCCAATTAGTAATGCTAGTGAATAAAGCATTAATATGAAGTAATTCGAGAGTCAAAGTAAAATCTATCAGAACTAGTATACCCTAAACTTTGTCGATATGTGAAATAAATTCTTAATTGAGTGTGGCAGTTTTATTGCATTGACAGGTCATTGCATATATGCGAAATATTGCTGCAGCGACATAAAGCAATAAATAACGAAATAATTAAATCCATTGATTGAACAACAATGACAATAGATAACAGAAACCAGTTACAACAGCTTACGCCATTTGTTCATGATATCAAATCCAGCATCCTCAACAAGAGAGAGAAAACCCAAACCCTATGTATCGTTTACCATCATGCCTGAGAGCCACCTCAATGTTATGGACCCTCTGGCTTTGTTTTTGTTATGGATTGTGCAACCAATAAGATAGCTCTTGGCTTGGAATGACATCCTAAAAGCCTGTTATTGAACATCTGTTGCAGAAGAAAGATGTGCAACCATAAACATAAATAAATAAAAAAAAAAATGAATTGGGGTGGTGGTGAGGTGGGAATCGTGATGTTATCATTGCAAGCTTTTCCTGCTGCTTGTGAAGATGGAGGAGTTATCCTAGGGCAATGTTCCCATAACGTTCTCTGCTGGTGTTCGTATTGTCAGTCGGAAACAGAGTTGTTTAGATCACTGGAGATGGGCTACATCATCTGTGTGATTTCCTTCCTGCCTGTATGCCGGCTTGTGAATGGGCCAATGATGCAATCCTGGTTGTACCAGTGTCACCCTTCCTTGCTGTAGGATTGGAATGGCCAACAATTTTTCTATTAGATGTATACAGGCTTGGAATGGGCCAATGATGCAATCCTGGCTGTGCCAATGTCACTCTTTCTTGCTATAGGTTTGGAATGACCAATTATTCCTTACTGGTTGTGTGCAGACTTGGAATGGCCAATGATGCAATCCTGGCTGTTCCAGTGATTCCAGTCTTGTAGGGTCGGAATGTCTAATGATTCCTTACTGGCTTTGTATATGCTAAAAATGGCCAATGATTTCATACAGGCTGTATGCTGACGTAGAATGGCCAATGATTGCTTCCTGGCTTTGTGCAGGCTTGGATTGGAATGGCCAATGATTCTTTCGTGATTATACAGACTTGGTACTAGCCCAATAATTCAAGTGTTAAAGGGGTTTACTCAATATGAAAACTTATTAGTGCATGTATTAACATTCAAATGTGTCTTCAAATCAGGAGCTATTGTACAGAAAAAACATGCAAATGTATATCTGCTAATCATAAATTCTTTATCTGCTAACTTTTCGAAAGGCTAACAACTCCTTTGTGAACTTCTAATAATTCAGTATGGTACTTATAAATATTACACTTTATCAATTAACGTAAGTTTATAAGACAATTTAACGCCCTTAGTTTCATGAATGGAATGCAAATGTTGACACTGCCAGACTTCCTTTGTGGAATTCAATCGTAATAATCCATATATTTCTTTTTCATTTCGCTTTTTGTTATGGCATGAGATATTCACATTATTGGAATAGTTTGCGAGCATTGTACATTGACAGTACAACACCATAGCAAATGAATGCCCCATTACTTGCCGGTGCAGGGGCACTGCTATGAATGGTCTGCATAATGGGACGTAAAGTCTAAAGATATACACTCAGTCATACAGAACTCGTTTGCAACACGACATAGCACTACAAACGTAGGTGTCCTTACGTGGGTCTCTACCCTTGGCTGGTGTCCAGAGACGAAGCACTTCAGGAGTCGAGACTGACGTGTTCTCGATTGTCATTTTTTTCCTGCCATAGTTAATAAACCACAGGTGCTATGCATACATTAACCCTCGCCATGCTGGAGGCAATCACAGGTGCCGTGCAGAGTTTAACCCAACAGAGATAGGGTTAATTTAAATCTGGCAATCTGTCTACCCGCACCTGACATCATGCTGTTATTATGATTGAATATGTATTATATTAGCATAATGCAAGCATAATTATGATTGAATATGTATTATATTAGCATAATGCAAGTATAATTTTTTTTTGTGGTTTGTTTTGTATAACTGAAGGAGGTTATGGGGGCTAGGATTAAGAAGATTTTAAAGTATTTTAAGAGTGGAAATTTAAATAATACTGTACTGTGTTAATATTTTACTAGATATTTAAACAATTCCCTGTAAGAGAGGTCGTCCCCTATGGGTGACAGTGAGGTATTCCTGCTGCGACGTAAAGCAATAATTCAATCAATGTAAGAGTGGCTTTATGAAAGCGATATATTTATTAATTTTTTAATAAGAAAATTTAACAATACTATCCTGAGTATGGTATGTCAGATATAGAAACTAGTAGGTAACTCTGATTAATTGTTAACAAATGTCACTGTATGTATCACTATTCACTGTTATGAGTAGCTTTATGAAAGCAAAACCTTTCACAACATTTTAAGAATTCTTTTTACGATATTGTACCAAGTATATGTCAGTATGAAATAACATAATTGTTTGCATATTTCACTGTATTTATGTTCACCGTTTTACTGAATAGCTTTATGGAAGCAATATCATTCATGCATTTTTTGAACCGATGTTCTAGTCATTCATAGATGTTCCTTCACTCATTTTCAGAATGTCGGTAAATCACAGTCACAAGAACTCATATTTAATCTTCAAACATCCTCATTGTATTGGTGGTGAATGCGCGGTGACAAGGGGGTTAAATTACAGCATGGATCTCAACAGGTTTTAAAGGCTCCCCTGGCCTGTGATCTGTTATTACAGGGGTGGCGGGATAGCTCAAATTGCTACGCTAATTATACCTTAAGGGGCTTATGAAGTAGGCTGTATTACCAGCTTTGTATCCAAAAAGGGCATCTGTTTGAATGGAGTCTTCAGTGAAAAGTACTGTATAATTATCGTACTACATTATCATTACTATTATTCCACCGATGGCTCATACTGGAAAATGGTCTGTCATGTGAACCGATCGAGCATCAGATCAAGTGACACTCGTGTAGACTATTTTCTGTCTGTGAAATACCCAAAAAAAATTGTTGAGGTTTTGTAATTCCATGATAATCCCAATCACCCATCTGTGAAATTGAAGTCGATCCGTAGCAGTGGAAATGACGTGTATTTATCGTAGCTGCGAAATTGACGTGTATTTATCGTTGTTGTGAATTTGACAGTTTTTATTGCTGTGAAATTTATGTGTATTGTTGCTGTTAAATTGGTGTGTATTTATCGAAGCTGTGAATTGACAGTTATCATTGGTGTGAAATTGATATTATAGATGTAGGGAATTGTAGCTGTATGAAATTGACATCATAGCTGTGAAATTGCTGCTTATTGTAGCTTATTAATTGACATTCACTGACTGTAAAATTGACCCGTATTGTAGCTGTGAAGTTGATGTAGGGTCTACATATAATAATAGCTGTGTTTGCTTATAGCAGTATGCACTGCTACCACGTGACTGACTCAGAAATGTTTACATGGATATTCACACAAGGTCACATTTTACTACCTATAGGTCTATTATGACCATCACAAGTCCCCATTAAATGTAGTTGTTTTTATGATATATAGGTTAATGTTATGCATAACTGTACATCGTCGTTTCTATGTGGGATAATTTGTTATTCTTGTTATACATGTATGTGTACATATTCAGTTAAGAGGATACCATCATCCCAATTTGCAATACTGTAAATCATAAAATGTTAACAAGCATAAAACTTTAATGAATTTAACCAGTTGCTCTTAGATGTTAATCTTTAATTCAGTAATATTTTTAAAGGCTCATTAACATTTTATGACGCTAATAGGTCGATAATCCACCGAATGTTAAAGTTTAATGACGCTAATATTTTATGATTTACAGTATTCAAAGACATCATACTGGCCTTGGGTGTCCTTTCACAAAGAACCGATACCCAGGCATTTAGAAGTCAATAAATCTGAATAAGTGCCCCTTTAAATATTGTCATGATTTGTGTACACTTGTGTCTGTTGTTGACCTATTTGTATTGAATTCGCTGCATTTTCATTTGCAAGTCAAATTCCAATTTGGACAAATACAGAGCCTCTCTTCATATAATGTATGCGTTTCAATATGTAATGTATAGAATATGGTTTTGCCCTAAGATAGGTTTGTTAAAGTGCAAACGTGCTTAATCTTCACTTAAAGCTTATTACAAAAGTAAATACATGTACTGTAAATCATGAAATGTCAGCGAGCATTAAACTTCAACGAATTTGAGTTAACATTCCATTCGCTAATATTTGTTGAAGAGTATTCCATAGATGTACAGTGTATGTATGCACTGTATATATGTTATGCATATGTTTTGTGAGTATTTACTGTACATACACATGCAATTACTTATTGATGATACTTATTCATGTTACCAACAGTTTTAAACAACGGCAATTTACGATAAACTTGTATGAAGAAATCGGTAGAATTAGATTCTAAATATGGACAAGCTAACTAATAGTTTATGATGCTATAGAACATGAACAACTTTTGTAGATGAACCAAATTCCTGTCTGTAATCTTATCAATAAATGTTTCCTTACAAGTCCATCCAAGAGACAGAATGTCCTGAAGATAAGAAAAAAAGAAAAATGCTGGGTGAATTATTGGAAATGCCAAGGAAAAGGGAGTCAATTTATTTCAAAGCATTCCCTCCTGTTTTTCCACAGATTTTAGTTAGTGGAATATAAAATATCCAGATATTTGACAGTTTCAGACATTAAAGCCATTTGAGATATGCGTCAATTAGCATAGGTGATGATATCAAGATTTAACAGATATATATCTGGCTAGATTTATTTTATCACACTGGAAAACCTCATTAAACTATCTGCACTTTGACATTGCTTTAGGAATCCCATATGTTTTATCTATATTTATCTACCATTGTCAAGTGGTATGGACTTTTTATGATGTTCATGTGAATGTGAATGCCTAGATTTGTGTATAATATACTTTGAACTTTATCCATGATATAAGCTATGATATGGGATTATGTGAGCAAAGTACGCTCCAATTGTTCTCAATCTGTGGGTTTGCATATTCCTTATGTACGTCAATAGAATACCTATGTTGAACAAGCTCGCAAACTGATTACACAACCCTCCCTTGGTCTCTGATGACTTTAAATTAAAGGCATACAATCACGGTTGATAGACCTAGATAATGACCAAACAAATTTCAGTCTGAGACTATTTACGTTT
>JAUTBQ010177344.1:0-11241 GCA_032361185.1 Lepetodrilus ovalis
CAAACGTAAATAGTCTCAGACTGAAATTTGTTTGGTCATTATCTAGGTCTATCAACCGTGATTGTATGCCTTTAACAACATTTACCCTGCATTATTAACACTGATAAAAGTAGTCCTCTTTTGTTGCCAGTGGAAATTAAGGGCAATTCATATCTGCTTGACCTATTGTTGAAACAGGTAACCTTCATTTGCCCTGCTGGGCTCACTGGAATTGCTGATTTGCAGGGCATCCCTTGTTGCCTTCAGCATGCAGAAGGTTAATTAGTTGCCTCCGCTTATGTTCGTCCTATCGTAAATCTGTATGTTTGGTTTGTTCAGGTGTCAGTATGCCAGCAGATCATCAAGCAGAAAGACCTTTACTTAACAACCCTGGTCCAATATGACAGGAATCTGCAGCAATTGAAGCAAGTCCTGGTGCTTTGTGTCAGGTAATCCAACATTAGCTCATAGCAGGAGGGTATTAACAAAAACATCCTTGCTGTAATGAATGTAGAATTGTGGCGATATTAGCACTGTTTTCTGTATTAATTTTTTTTATTATTATTGGAGTTTAGAGCCACTTTCAATATTATTTTATGGCTTGTCAGTTTAGGGTATTAGTAAACCGACAGCATTTGTAGCACTGAATGTTGCAGTAAACCTGCACACTCCAGCTGGTAGTGGCAGACCAAGGATCATAACTGCATTGCTACAGTACAGACAGCTCATCATATCATATCACGATCGTGTAGAAAGATAACCTTCACAAACATTGATTCATGGTCTCGAGATGGGATCTGAACCCGGTAGGGGGACTGGCTCTGAAGTCCAAACGTTATACCATTGCGCTACCAGCCGTTTCCTATGTGCTAAATGAATGTGCTCTGTACGTTCAGCTTCAATCCCATTAAAAATGATCATCTAAGTCTGTGATAATGCCTGTAATATTGTAATAACTATTGTTCGTATTTCAGATACCTGAAAACTATCGCCCATACCTCGGCACCAATGGCCGTTCCTCTGAGAATGTTGGAGATGTTTACTATGGTCGGCACTTTCACCTGCATAGCTGAGAAAACGAAGAAGAATGAATCCAAATTTGCACAAGACATCCTGAGTTACCTCGTCTATAGAGGCAAGTCTGTGTTAGGAGTTGATCTTGCCCCCTATAGCATTCCATGAGTTCTGAACACCCTGATTTCCTTGCAATTGTATTGGTCGTCATGAGACCCTATTGACCAATCAGTTGCTCTGTAGAGACCACACAATACAGTAATAACCTGCAGTCCTCGGAAAATCATCCAAAATGTTTTCCCCTTTTGGTGGGCTTTAATTTATAGTAAATGTATGTTTTGTCTGCTACAGGTTACTTTGAGTGTATGTACGTACTGTTGATGGAGAAGGTGCCATCCAGCATAGAGAGGACCACCACTCCACCCACCCCAGCTGCCTCCAGTATATTTGACCTCATCATGACCCCTATCAGCTTTGCCGCCACAACAACTGACAAGCCTTTCAGGTTGGTCGGCACCTTTTGAACCATTTCTCATATTTTATGTTTATTTTCAAATATTTAATTCTGTCATGGGGCAGGATGTAGCGCAGTGGTAGAATGTTGGGCTTCGGAGCAAAAGGTACCGAGTTCAAATCCCGCCCCACAGGGGCCAGGCATCAATTTTGCAGAAGTTACATTTCTGACGCGATATTGATAGAATGCACTGTCTGTAGAGTGGCACTACAGTTATCATCCTTTGTCTGTCAGTATCAGCTGGTGCTCGCAGATTTACTGCAATATTCAGCGCTATGGATGTCATTGGTTTCCTCCTACCCTAAACTGAGTCTTGGATGGTATGTTCACTGTCTCTACTTGTTATTCCCAGGATGAGGAACGCATTGACGTGATGCGAGCCATGGTCACAGGTCCTGTGGGTACTCCGTACAGTCTCGGTTGTTTCGTGTTCGACGTCTACTTCCCAGCCAGCTACCCCAACAGTCCTCCCCTGGTCAAGATTCTCACGACGGGTGGCGGTACAGTCAGGTAAAGATATACCCAGACCTACCATAACACTAGAAAATACGTTACGTGAAATTCAGGGACTACAAGTAAATGAGTAATAATATATTAGTGGTTAAATTACATCAATAGGTCTATGTGTAATAGAAGGCTGTGCCGATCTCGGATTAAAACCAGAGTTGCTGGATTGTGAGTCAAACACATTTACCGACTGAGCCAAAGTGGCAATCCCACTGGCCAAGACCAGTAGGATCATCTTATGTTGCATGGCTACATAAGTACCCTGACATAACACAGCAATGAGGATCTAGACTACGCATGACACCTGCTCTTTGGAGGAATATTAAAATGTACAGGAAGAGTATTTCAACATTTACCGTAATTACCCCATAGTTAAAACCCTCTAATTTTTTTAACACCAAAGTTAATCGCAAAGAAAAATATTTCTTTCCTGACCCTAGAAATATGAACATGACCAATATATTTTTCAAATCAGTTATGTTCCAATTAATTCAAAGTCATATTTTCAAATTATTATTTATTTTTATTTTATTCATATTTTTAAAATCCTTTATTTATGTACCATTTTATTTACAACCATAATTTGTACTTTATCTGGTGGTCTTCAATTATATGAATACAGATAATTTTCAATTTTCGTAATTTTCTAATAATTTGAACGGCTACAAATTATTTTATTCTCTTCGAATTTTTAGGGTAATTACGGTAAGCAGATTACTGCTTGTTGCTATGACAATTATAAAGCTGAGTACTTGTACTGGCAGGTTCAACCCCAATCTGTACCCCGACGGCAAGGTGTGTCTGAGTCTACTGGGGACGTGGCACGGAGGGGATGCCAGCGAGAAGTGGAATCCTGGATCGTCCTCCATCTACCAGGTCTGACAGACGTACTCTCTAGCCGTACAGTGAACCTTGTCATTATCACAATTATACACCGAATAACTATCCATATTATTAGCATACTTATATTATAAACATAATCGTATTTGGAATTTTCACTAGTCCTACCATACACTCTCTCATTCGTTAAATATTTGTAAATATTTTCAACAATATTAGTCGTTATGTAACAACACTTGTTTGGAGTAGGAATTTATCGTCCTCACATTTTATGTTGAGATTTGTTCGCAAAACGTGATTTGAGAATAAAATCTTACACAATTAGTAACAACTGGGCCTGGACCCTTGTGTGACAGGAGCTAGAATTGACAATGACACTGCAGCCAGGTGTCTGTCTCGTGTTGTCAGCCAGGTGTCTGTCTCGTGTTGTCAGCCAGGTGTCTGTCTCATGTTGTCAGCCAGGTGTCTGTCTTGTGTTGTCAGGTGCTGGTGTCTATCCAGAGTCTCATCCTCATCCCGGACCCAATGTTCAACGAGCCCGGCTACGACCGACTGGAAGGCACCGCTGAGGGACGTGTAAGTAGTTCGGGCCCCGAGATCATGACACCTTTCTTGGAGACGATTTCATGCTCCTCAAAGTTTTCTTCACAAAAATCCCCATTAAAACTTGATCTTGAGCATGAATTTGTAAAACTTGAATTTTATAAAACTTGATCTTGAGCATGAATTTGTACTAAAAAAAAATGGACAGGCCATGTTGTGTGGTGTAGTATCCTCATTAAGGGCAGATATGTGATGATCATGTTTACTTTACAGGATCAGAGTCACGAGTACAGCCTGAAGATACAGTTGAACACTCTTAGACACGCCATCCTTGGGCAGCTAAGACACCCTCCTGCAGGTGAGTCGACACTCCCAGATACCCTCAGACACACTCCTCTTGGCGAGTCCGACACTCTCTAGTGGGTCAGAAACTGTCGGACACCCTCCTACATGTGATTCAGACACCCTCCTGCAGGTGGGTTGACACTCTCAGACACTCTCCTAACAGTGTGTCGGACCGGACACCACAGGGCTTCAGACCAACATTTTGAATTACTTGTTTCCAAGGCAACAAAGGTGTTACATCTTAAAAAATAAGCTGCATGCAGTGCAATTTAATTAACTTGGCCCTGTATGTTGGGCATATGTTAGTCTAGAGCTCTGCACTCCTCATGCTCTACCTACAGTAGCTGACTTCAATTTGGAGGTAGAGCATGTGCACTTCTAGTTTTTCGAAATTCTAGAAATTGCAAAATGTTAGACCCTGCAGTTGATGGGTGCCTTCAGTGATCAACTATTGCCTATATTTGCATGTGTTGCAGGTCTAGAGAGAGTGATACGGCGGCACTTCACCCTGCAGAAGGAGTGTGTGTTCATCCAGTGCCGGGAGTGGCTGGCGGAGTGTCGTGACGAGGACCAGGCCAAGAGGATGCAGCAACTCATCTCGGCCATCTACACCGAGCTGAAGGATCTGGAGGTACCTGGAGAGGACAGTGAGGAGGAGGAGGAAGATGTGGAAGAGGAAAATTGTTAGAGGAGGCGGAGGAGGGTTGTTAAAGGAGGAAGAGAATGTGTAGGAAGAGGAGGAGGAGGAGGAGGATCAAAGGAAGTCAGGCAAGGATTTAAGATGAAGACTAATATTAGAACATATTCGTCAATGTGTTTTTATCAACACTTCTCTATGGGTGTTATTTTATCGTTCTCAGACTATCTCGTAAAGTCTATACTTGTACAGATCTACTCTAAAAAGATCTATAAGATCACGGCCCTAGACATGATTCTCCAGCTTGTATAAGCTACAGCATCAGAAGTTGCGCAATATACAAGAGAATGGCAACTCACAGTAGTTGATTTGTTTTCACATACATGTACTAGTAATAACCATGGACTCTCTTACTGTCTCCATGTACGTAGTATACCTTTCCTTCCTTTAGCATTTATCTTTCATGATACAGTCAGTGTTACAATCTGTACCACACTTGCAACAATCTGAAATGAAAAATTAATAACTGTTTTCCTATGAATTTAACTTTATAACCTTTATTCTCACATAAAATTCTGTGAATGTAGAATAACATTGAACTGGTCTAAACTGTCAACTATGTTCTGGAGAATCTCTTATATGCAGCATCTGCTGAGCGGGTGGAAATAGCTCAGCTCGCTATGGTTCACTACATCTTTTGACTGGTCGGCATCTCTTGACTAACATCTCTTGACTGACATCTCTTGACTGACATCTCTTGACTCGTTGGCATCTCTTGATCAGCATCTCTTGACCAGCATCTCTTGACTGATATCTTGACTGACATCTCTTGACTGACATCTCTTGACTGACATCTCTTGACCAGCATCTCTTGACTGACATCTCTTGACTTTGTCTCTTGACTCGTCGACATCTCTTGGTGTTCAGCCTGACATCACTGTCCTTCACCTTGTACAAATGCATGGCTTGCTTCAAGCCAGCTGCTATGTCAGCTTCGTCCCTTGGTCCCGTTTATGGCCAGGTAGTGACAATGCTTCTCTATCCTCACTTTATTGTCACTACCCGACCCACAAATGGCCAACCATCATCCTTCATTGCTCCATGCCCTTTGTCCTCTCTTTCTCCTCTCATCATCCACACACATACTGTTGGACCTCTATCTGTAACAACACTATCAGTAATATTAGTAACCAGCATGATTTCCAGGATGTACGAGTTCTCACAAGCTGAAATTTCTTGCGATACATGTAGTCCGGATTGAATGATTAGTGTCGATTTTTGACAGACAGCACAATTTGCTCACTCTTGTCATAAACGAACTCAGGATATGCTTTCCTAGTGGTTTGCATGTATACCAGGTTTCATCGTTGTCACAAAAGTAATTCCGTGAATGCTGCCAGTTGGTCACAGTCTGGATGCAGCTTGGTCAGGTAGGACTTGGGCAGGTTTCTGGAGTTGGGTTTTCAGGTATAGCTTTCCTTGTCATTTTCTCTTCTGTTTTTTACAATTCATTTTTACCAGTCACGTCACTTTCTATGAAAAATGTTTGTTTGTCATTTCTGCCATATTTTTTGTCCCTGTGTCTGAAGAAATACATCCTGATGTCGAAATGCGCTTTGTTAAAGAGGCCAATGGGTGTGTTGGGCGATAAATGTTACCTGAAATAAAAATAAAAATCAAGTCTTCCATTGAAATCTATGGATAGTGCTCTGTGCTTCCTTTGCCAGCTGATTTGAGTTCTTTCAGGGCTGTTTTGAACGATGTGTTTGCCTGTTGACATTCTATATATGTTTTTTATGTCTATCTTCTTCGAAACCAGATATGCTTTTAGATACCAGTTTAGTGTGTAACTGAATCCTGCCAAGCTTGAAATTTTTTAGAAATCACCATAAATATTTCTAGCATCGCGATAAAAATGTTTTAGTACACCGTTCAACTTTTTCGATTTTTTTCTTATTTTTTTTCTTAAAAGGTATAAATGTCTGCAGTATTTATAATTTGTGACATGTGAATAGTACGTCCTTTGTGTTATTTCTGTGCAATAAAAATTCACAAGTTGAGTGCTCTGTGGTTACCAAGGCTCACTCTCTGCAGAAGTGAGCAATGGGAACCATGTCCTCACAGAACGAATTGTAATATTTCTGATGTCTATAGCATGCATACTGAGCACCTTCATTCCACACGTTGATACATATCATTAGAACTGTTTGTGATTGATGTAAAGAAAGTGAGATATTTTAGTGTCCTTGGGAAGGTGCCTTTTTGATACATACATGATACAAAGTATAAAGTAGTAAGATAAACAAGGGCTTTTGTAGCCAAAACAACCATTTATGGCCTTTAGTAGATAGAATTTATGTAATGTAATGCTTACTAAATGTATTGACCACTGAAAGTGAGATATTAGAAAGGGTTACATGTAGAATTGCAATATATAGATTTAGAAGACCAATGAATATTTACTGCCCAAATTGATAATTAAACAATCCAATTCCTTACAATACAATGGCTGCAGTGACTGGATGTGCATTATATCAAGATTCTTCCTCTATCCTTCCATGCTAACCATAACTTATAAGCTACCTTTTATATGTATTTGGGGACCTATTCTCAAAACATTCTTATGATCTCCTTAGCCTAAGGACTTGCATAGCACATGCAATAGGTATCCTTAATATTAACGGACTATTGTAAGAACATTTCGAGAATGGGCCCCCTGGTAAGTATGTCTGACTATACCCATATTGAAAGCATCTGATAGAGACATCTTGAGCTAGGTGTGCCAATATTGAAATTATCCAATAGAGACATCTTGAGCTAGGTGTACGTAAGGGGAAGGTAGTAAGGAGAGATGGATGTGCATGACAGTCCTGCAGTACCGGTAGTGTTGAGAGTGGCAGTGCGTGACAGTCCTGCAGTACCGGTAGTGTTGAGAGTGGCAGTGTGTGGAGTCTCCAGATGATTCATGTACCTCCAGCTTTACTCATCTGTGATCATGTAGACATTATATAACTGTAGACACATTCTTCCATGAAGCAATGAAACTTTTGTGAGAATAGTGTGAATAGTGTGAATGGTTGTTGGTATTTGGGGGATTTCTTTTGTTATATTTTGGATGCTATTGTTGTTAAGTGTGAAATGCCTGCTTTAAAGTATACGGAATATTTGTTTAGAAGGACTCGAACAAATTCTTCATTTATCATGTTTTGTGAAATGCTCACTTTAAGAGCAACTGGAATATTTGCTTAAAGGGACTCGAAAAAATCCTTCATTTATCGTGTTTATAGCAAAAATATTCATATGTGCCCTTCAAGTTACATATACATGTACTCAACATAATTATTTAAAGGTCAGTAACATTTTCGGATATACACATTTAGCTTTATATTATTTTTATATTATAACAATGATTTTCCAAACATCTAAATGGTCCAGGCGCTCTTCAAGAACACGCAGACAAATTTGAAGAAGAATTTAACCTTAAGCAGATTTCTGACATCTGGACGAGAGTGATAACTTATATACTGGCCTTTAATTTATTTAGTTGCAACAAATTTTGTTCCAGTACTCTTTTAATCTCGGGATCTGCTCAATTTTATGAGAAATATTTTGTAGTTTGGTTTTATATATTTCTGTATGATTTTAGTTAGTATTATTTTCAGAACTGAAGG
The DNA here is from genome assembly GCA_032361185.1 of Lepetodrilus ovalis. Classification (NCBI taxonomy): domain Eukaryota; kingdom Metazoa; phylum Mollusca; class Gastropoda; order Lepetellida; family Lepetodrilidae; genus Lepetodrilus; species Lepetodrilus ovalis. Next base: position 8,051 of record JAUTBQ010177344.1, read on the forward strand.
TTGTAATTGAAATCAGGGAGGGTTAATTTTGTGATATGAGTGTTCTTGTTTTTAATCTGGATAATTTTTGTTTTCATTGTCATCATACCGTATATATCATCATCACTTCATCTGTTAACATTTATGCAAAGAGCATTGTTCAGTGAAAAACATTGTCAATTTACATGTATGTGCATATTATTACATATATGTATGAACAGGATTTGTTTATATATTTGTTTTATTCTGTATATATCGGTACCATGTTTGAATGTTCTTAAAAACTATTAATTACTTCTACTCTAAAAGAAAATCATAGTTTTATGTGCTATTTTGTAAATACTGGTTTTTAAATATTGTAATTTATTTTAAGCTATGTGCAATAGTCATCTTCATTATTATTTGTACATATTTTGTGATCTTATCCTCATTGTTGAAAGTTGATTACCGGTACCATGATTACAAAATGATGGGGGAAAAATAAAGTATATTTTCAAATATCTATTCTGTGTTTACCTACCATAAGTATAAATGTTCTGTAAGTGATGCTATTATTATATAAATCCAGATCAGTTTTACTAGTGGTCTTGGCGAAACATCTGGGAATTGTTATACATTTATTACACCAAGACACGAGATATTACATAGTGTACTCTCGATATAACGCTTGTTTTGGCACTCAGCATTTCATCAAACCTTATACTGAAATTGACCAAAATCCATGTATTGACACTACCTGCTTCTGGCGGGTTCTGTTGAATTACATCAATATGCATATACAGTGTCCCCTCTATATAAGGCTGTATTTGGGGTCCATGACATACCCCCAGCCTTATAGTACCAGCCTTATATAATAGTGCAGGTAAATACAAAAAAATAAAAATGGGGTCCACATCTGACCCAGCCTTATATCCGAATCCGTATATCGAGGGGGCACTGTATGTACATGTTGGAGGGATAGTTTTACCTGGAGATGGTATCAACCATGATCAGATGATGTACAAAACCTTCATATTTATTTCTCCATGCATATGATATCCTAAATGCATTTCCTAGGCAACGTTTCAGAAAGCTCTCATATCCACTACTAACCATGTACACCATTAGTACTCTCATAGCAGTCTCGTATAGGGTGACCGGTCAAAACCCCCTCCAGTCAAAACCCCCTTCAGTTAAAAATAACAAAAAATAATGCATTAGATTTATTTCCATTGTTAAAAATGACCCAAAGAAATTCATGCATTGATAAAAGTTCATTAATAAAAGTTCATTAATAATAAAATACATTAGAATTTAGATCACAGTTCATTAGAATTTAGATCACAGTTCATTGGATTTATTTGCATCTGATGCAGTGTCCTATGCCCTTGAAGGTATCCTCCATTGATTTGACATCTAGGCGGGCTGTGCACAAATTCCTGAGCTTGGATTGCAGTTTCCCAGTGATTCGGCGTACATGTTTTGGTGTGGATTCGTTTACCTCTGCTGTCTCGCAGTAACAGTGTGGATGTCATTGCCTGGTCTACTCAGTAGCTATTACTATTAAGCGCTTTCATTGTACTATTTAAGGATTCACTAAATGCTTATCAATTACATAAATCTAACCAGTAGCTATTACTATCAATCTGTTTCAAACAATTATCCATCTATGTCAACATTAAACTAATTTTACAAAGAAAAAGAGGGTTTTTTGACCATCTGATTAGTTATCGTAGGGGGTTTTGACTGGAGGGGGTTTAGACCAGAGGGAGTTTTGACCTGGATTCATCTTACCGTCTATCACTACTTCCTTTTATTAGTGACTGTATATTATGACCTTAGAATATATGTGTAATTAATGTGGGGATATATGATAGAACAATTTTCAAGAGTAATATGTAATAACATTAAAAGTGGCAATTAAGATCCTCTTGTTTGAAAAGGTAAAGAAACCCTATACCTAGTGTTACAAACTCTTCTAATACAGGCGTACACCGATAATTCACAAAATGGGTTTTCTTTGTAATGTGTACTAATCTTGTACATGTTTTTTGTTGTTGTCCTAATTAATTAAGCCTGTCTCTGTATATCGATGTATTGGTGAATGAAACTTGTGTGCATTGTCTGTAATAAATACTAGTACTGTTGTGAACAACCTAGTGTCATGCTAATGTATTTCTGTACAGTTGATTAGATCACTGCATAAACCATTTCTGGTGTCTTTAGTTGTAGGTCTTTAATGTGATTGTTGTTGTAATGCTTTTATAGTTGTTTGGTTTTTTTGCTAGTCTTTTGATGGTATGGTCCTATGTAATGACTGTTCTTGCATTTTCGGCAATGGCCAATTGATGACAAATGACATTCCATCTTTAGAATTCCAAGTTTATTTCTTAACCAAAGGAATAAAGGATGGTGATAAACAGTATAGATACATACTGACTCGGTCATGGAAGATCTCTATTGCACACAGAGGCCAGCATAAACCAGCATAGAACAAATACTCAAATAAAGCAAGCTAAAAAGTCGGAACAATAGTTTTAAAGGCATACAATCAACAAATTTTATTTTTCATAAATATTTTAACTGAAATTGATAAACAAGTAAGTATATTTTATTTGAAAATGTGCTTAGATCACAGATGACCAGAGCACAGTTTTTTGAAGACTCCGAACACAGTTTAAAATTCAAATTGTTCAGTATAGTTGGTTCTGCAATGTTAATCTAATGACTACTTTATTTGGTAAAATCTGGGTCAAATTAATTCTATACAATGGCAGAAAATTCAAAACAGATGCATCCATTGTTTATATAGAGTAGGGCAAAGGCTCAATATTATTTGACTAAAAAAATCACAATATTTCTCTTGAAGTACATTCCATTCCTAGATTGTTCGTTAATTTGCTGACTTTTTGATGACAAGTAATATCTAAAGATAAGAAATATATGCACCTAGCTGAATAAAGTATGTACAGTGTCCCCTCGATATAACGCTGTATTTGGGGTCCATGACATACCCCCAGCCTTATATAATAGTGCAGGTAAATAACCAAAAATTAAAATGGGATCCACATCTGACCCAGCCTTAATTCCGAATCTGCTCTGTATCGAACAGCCTTATATCGAGGGGACACTGTATGCAGAAACCATAAGTGTATAAATATTGACACAAAATTGGATTGATCATTCAGTAGGTCAGCCAGCTTGGAGTAGCATAAAACTTTACCATAGAAGAC
>JAUTBQ010177355.1:0-11240 GCA_032361185.1 Lepetodrilus ovalis
CCACATCTGACCCAGCCTTATATCCGAATCCGCTCTGTATCGAACAGCCTTATATCGAGGGGGCACTGTATATGGAACGAAAATGTATGTCTGTGTCAACACTGTGGTGTTGCTCATTCATTCTATCTTTCTTTCTGTCCATGAAATCATCCTTCTAACCATCCAATCATCAGTCTTTCCATCATCTATCCAATCATTCATCCACCAATCAAATCCTTCTTACCGTTCATCCATCCACATCTATACATCCACTTGTCCATCCAACCATCAACCTGCCTTTCCATCATCCACCAATCATTTATCCATCCATCTGTCCATCTAATCATCCATACCATCCCACCATCCATCCATTCAATCAATTATTATGATTCCTTCCATCTTTCCATCTAATCATCCATACCATCCCACCATTTATCCATTCAATCACATATCCATCATTCCTTCCATCTGTCCATCCATATCATTCCTCCACATCTGTCACTCCATCTCACCTGACTGCCCGTAGCTCCGTCCACGGAAGACGTGTTCAGTCCAGACTTGGCGCCCACTGTACTGATAGCGTGGTGCTTGTCCTTGCTCTTCAGGTCCGAGATGACGCTGGTCTTCCTGCTGTTGAACACCACAGACTGCGTCCCTCCCATAGCTGTGTTGGCTGGAAATCATGGAAATAGTGTATTTGATTTACTGGTACGATTATACCAGATTCTAAAATTATTAGACCTTACTGTATGATTATTAACCCTCTCCCTGCTGGATTAGGCACAGAAACTGCTCTTTATGGCACCTCCAGTTGCCTGCAGCAGTGAGAGGGTTAAAATAAGATTTTACTTATTGAACAGCATTTCACTCTTCCATGATCTGTGCCCACATATTCGCCCGATGGCCTAGACGTGAGTCGTAACCTGTATCATACTCATCTGTGACCTTTGTGTGAGATGTATCCCGTATCATACTCAGCCATGACCAGTTTGTAAGCCAAAAACCCATATCGTACTCACCCGTCATCTATGCGTGAGCTGTAACCCATATCATACTCGCTCGTGACCCGTGTATAAGCTGTAACCTATATCCAATGACCTGTGCCCACGTACTCACCAGTGACCTGTGTGTGAGCAGTCACGGCCTCCACGCTGAGGCCTCCAGCCTTGGCCTTCTCGGCCTCCTCTTGTTCCTGACCGCGCAGCTCCTCCGCACGTCGACGCCCGGCCTCCATGCACATCTCGCGTGCTTTCAGTCCCGCGGGCGTGTTGCCGTTGGAGATGGACTCCAGTATGATGTTGTCCACAGTCAAGATGGCCGCCTTGTACCGCTTCGCCAGCATCACAGCGGTGCTGGATTTACCTGAGTCACACCAGATAGTGTGATTATTGTGTGATTCAATGGAAATGTATTATCGAAAAAAATGTCAGTTAATGAATATTTACTTAAGAAACAAATATTTTTAAGAGGAAATAATTGTACAAGTTTGGGGTATATATCAAGGATTCTTTTGCCATCTACAGATAAAACATACTGAGAAATCAATATAAAAAAAAAAATGAATCACAACGTTGAAGTCACATGCCTTGTAATTTTAACACTACATGTACTTGAAAAAAAAGACTGTATTGTACTCCAAATGTTAAATCTAACACCCAAATCTCTTAATTCTTGTTGGGCCCTAAAAATATGAATGTGTCTACGGTATATTTAAAAGAAAAAAATTAGAACTTCTTCAAATATCAATAAATTCATTGCTATGGAGAATTATTGGACCAATACCATAATTGAATTACCAAACATGATTCTTCATTATTTTTGGTTGATTTATTGCTTTAAATCGCTGTGGGAATATTTCACCCATGAGTTCCTCCTTAGACATGAATGAATCATATAACAGAATGATCAGTTATCTAATATAATAATTATATAAAAAAATATTAAGAAATAAATAAAATAAAAAATAAATATTATTAGTTACCAGACATTGGCGGGCCATGTACAATGACGCTAATTCCACGGCGATTCCGAGCAGCTTTTCCTTCTGGAGTCAGGTCGATTCCGAGATGTCTGGCGATGGCCGCGGACACTGGAGTGATTTCCATCTCACCCACACCCACCGGCAAAGTTTTCTCACGCTCTGAAGTACGAAATGTCAGGAAATGTGAAAAGATTAATTCTGAACTCCCTGGAGAGTATACAGTGAAACTGCGATAAACCGGACAGTCCAAACATTATCTTGATATCAAATTTGTCATGTTGCTGAAATTATCTATGTTATAAATAATATTATATACAATATGGAACACTCAAAGATGCTTAAAATATTGCCATTCTAAAATCCAGTCTTAAAATGTTTCTATTTAATCAGTTATATGTAGCACCTTAAGCACATGTTAGCATATGGATTTGGCACCATACAAGCATTCATATTCATGTTATTATTATATGCATTCATTACACAAACATCTGCATTTAGACAATAACGCTTGATTTATTTCTTGATTTATGACACTGCGCAGATATTTCAGGCAGATGGGATGACAGACAACAATGTAACTGACAGACTATTGAATGAAATAACTAAATACGCTAATGTTGATTATGAATATAGCAAAGGGAGCAAAAAAAGCAATTAAAGTTTCTTAACCCTCTCCCTGCTGCAGACAACCGGGGATGCCCTAAACAGCAGTGCATGTGCCTAATCCAGCAGGCAGAGGGTTAATGGGGGTTTAGATACGGTTTCTAGAATATCATGACTTGTCAGTATTAGTTTATTAAGTTTCAAACAAAAAGACGGTTCTCTCACCTAGGAGGGAGTCCTCTTTTCTCAGTTTATCTTCGTCCTCGTTGATGGGGACCATTTCTTGTGGAGACGGCGCAGACGACGGTTTTGTCATCATTATGACAGGCCCTACAGACGTCTGATCGTCATCGCCGGTACCTAGGTATATAGGGTAATGTCAGAACACGCAAAGTCATTTCTTTCATGGATTTCCTTGGGCCTAAAAATGGTTAAATGGAACATAAAACGTGAAATTAATATATTATATTTTCGTGTGGAGGAATTTCAAACAAATTCTCTGAATCCTCAGTTAATCCATCTATCCAAAATTTCAGATATTTGGTCTCGACATTTACAGTAACATAAGCATAACCATTTCATATTCCACAAAGGAACCACACTTGGTAGCCCTCGAGGGATGGAACTATACAATAGGATTTCACAAAGCAGGGATGGAAATTAACACTCGCCCAGGCTATTTCTCCCAATGCTAAAGGTATCCTACGGGCAAGTAGATATTCGATTTTCTTGTAAACATTTGTTGTTTGTATCACTATTCAGGCGAACAAGCCTTTCAGGAAAGTTCCATCCCTACGAGAGATTATGGAGTTTAATGTCGCTGCGGGAATCGTTCACTTATGTGCGACAACCCCTCCCTACAAATGATCCACACTATGGCAGCGTCTAACCTTCTTCTTGGAGTTTCCGAGCAGCTTCCACAGCTTCCTCTGCCTCTCTCTTCATTCTCTCCTCCTCTTCCAACTTCTTCATTTGCTCTGAAATCAGATCATTTGACTGTATAGCGCAAGTACAACACAAACTCCAACAGTAGGTGTATATTGCCTAGCACATTATCCACAGTACTGACTGTTTAGATCCCTGGAATAATAATAATTAAAAAAAATTTAATGTCACAGCGAGATCCTTTCAACTATATGTGACAACCCTTTTGCCATATCCTCATGGTCATGAATTCATGAATGTAACATTCAGAATGCATGTGCTTTGATATCTTATCAAAATTTCAATAAAGCTAATCGTGAGAAATGTACAATAAAAAAAGTCTTCCCCTTTGGAAACAGTCTGGTCTGGTTTTACACTGACAGTAAGTTACAGATAATAGATCATGAGAATGGTATGGACATAATAATAATACTAATACTAATAACAATAATGTAAATTACTGTTTGTTTTTCTTAAATTGGGGTTTAAAGGCCCTTTCAAGATTCTTTCACTTATATCATGGGGTGTCAGTTTAGAGCAGGAGGAAACCTGCAATATCCATAGTGCTGAATGTTGCAGTAAACCTGCTATCACCAGCTGATATCAACTAATAATAATACTACTAATAATGATCATAATAACAATAATAATAATGATACATTAATAATACACAACATCCATGCTCAAAAACATACTGAAAACACTACATATCATTTCCCCAGTCAATGCACCAACTTTCCTCCTCCACCCCCTGGGGAGTACACACTGCACACGTACCGTCGTAGTAGTCCAGCAGCTCGTGTGGGAGCTTGTCCCCGGGGCTGCGGGGCGGCAGCAGTATGGTGCTGTACTCGTCGTAGCCCTTCATCAGTCTCAGCACCTTCTCTTCCTCCAGGTAGTTGGTGTCGCACTCCAGACCGTACATCTCTATGGGGAAGCTGCAGGGGTTCTTCATCACCACCTCTTGCTCGTCCCCGGGGCTGTGCGGCAGGATGGGCCCGAACCCCACCAGGTTTCTGTCCAGCTCCAGACGTGGCTCCAGTCCCTGGCCGCGACACAGCAGCAGTATGCGCTGACTGCTCTGTGCGATTCTGACTGGGATACGGAGCTCATAGAATTTCTAAAGAAAAAAAAGGGTGAAATCTAAGATGTACATTTTATTTTTTAAATTAACAAGTTTTATTTTTACTGATGTTTAGAAATTAATATTGCTGAAATTAGTATTGTTTAGCATTCTATAGGCCATCTCATCCTACCGGGTACCCATTTTCTTCCTGACAAGGAGAGGCATTATAAAACTAAGTGTCCTGTCTAAAAAGACTACCAGGTTTTCAGCCTGTGTCTTAGTATGGGACAGAAATTAATCTCGAATACATGTATTTAGTTTTTTCTCAACTAATTTCAAACCTGTAACCCTATCCATGAACTAGCCAGGTCTGATCATGCTTAACTTTCCTGAGCTGACCCATCGCAACATACAATGTCGATGCAATGTCGAAATGTTGTTGGTTTCACATGTGCCGGCTTGGGACAAACTGCAGAATGATACTTGTAGAAAATTTTACAGGGAGAATGTTCTGTCACATAAACTACATTTGAATTAAACTCCAAATGTTTATTTAATTTTTTAATATTTTTTTTTATTTATTATTTATTTATTTGAATTAAAACTCTTAATGTTTCTTTTATTTTTTTTATTTTTTTGTTGTTATCGTTTTACATCATTGAGGGAATATCTCACCCATATGTGACAACTACTTAAACTATTTAATAATTAAACAACAAGTTTAGAAAATACAAAAAAAAGTGGATATTTGACATGAGACGGTACAGACCTCTTCAGTAGGCATGAACTTGACTTGTACGTTAGTCCTCTGTCCGGGCATCAGCATCCCTGTGGGTGGCATGATCTCGTAGTGCTGCGGCTTTTTCTTCTCCTGCCGCAACTTACGTCGTAGATGCATCGGCACGTGGCGATCAGACTGATAATGAACAGTAAATATAGAACTTGAGGATGTATTTGAGCTGTTTGAATTATTGGGAAATACGACCATTGAAAATTAGGCAAGAACAACCACTTTATTTTTAACGAATTAAGTCAACTGTAATTTTTTTAGGTCAATTCAGATTTGGGATAGGCAAATATTTCCTGGCTCATATCAAGCACAGCAATAGATAATTGTGATTTCAGCGGAAATTACAAAACGTTTTTAAAGTACAATTTCATGCTTAATTTTTATTGACAAATCCCCATGAATTAACACTGTAACATATTTGGGAAGTCGTGGTCTGTGGGGAAAACATTACATAATAATTTGCAAACTGTTATTAAAATGGCGGAATATTCTACCACAACTCTGCAATGAAGTAAAGATGGGTTGATACTTTTCGCCATAAATCAGGGTATCCTTTCTTGAAGCTCTCTTATCCACTAAGAGACCATAGCAGTCTCTTAGTGGATAGCTAATGCACTGCTATGAGAGCGCTATGGTCTCTTAGTAGATAAGAGAGCTTCGTGAAAGGATGCCCTGGTTACTAGATAAACCAGAACAGAACAGAAGTCGCCCACCTGTCTGCGCTCCTTGTCAGATGGCAGAGAATTCCACTCGCACGGCACATGCTGGTGATTGTGCAGCTGCACGGTGATGACACGACACTCTCCGCACTTGACCTCTCCAAACTCCAGAAGGTCGTCCGAGATTTGCATGTCCGGCATCGTCACGCTGGCTCGCAGATAGATGGCTACCTGGGGCCCATTGACTAGCTGTTGACAGCATTGGGAAAAGCGTAATGTGATTATTGGCATTAGAATAGCGTATTAGATGGTTATAGTGCGAGTGATTATGAAGTTTTACATCAGTGCGGGAATCTTTAACCCATTTGCGACGATATTAGATAGTTGAGGAAATAATTTAATGCATTAATGTTGGGAGCTAGATAGATCAAGTTTCAATCCATTAACTTTAGTTGGATTCCACCACCTTGAGTAAAATAAATCTCAGTATCACTGAGCTAATTCTTGATATTCTATACATAAACCAATACAGCTAATTCATGAGATGCTTAGATATCGTGTTGGTATACAGTTGACCCCCGTTTATCCGGACAGGATATCCGGTTCCCTCGCTATCTGTATGTTTTTTTACTGGGAACCATATATGAGTCTTCCTATGTAAAATGACTCAGACATCCGGAAATTCAGTTATTCACACAATTTTACTAGGAATGCAACTGTCCGGATAAATGGAGGTTGACTGTAACACACGCACATGCACACACGCATGCACACACACACATGTACACACACACACATGTACACACACACTCACACACACGCACGCACGCACGCACGCACGCACGCACGCACTCACATTGATAGGAACCACAGTCTCCACAGTTCCCAGCGGCAAGTTGGCGCCACGCGGGTCAAAGGTCACAACAAAGTCCACAGTCTCGTGGTCAGGAGCACCGGGCAGGTTGCGGACGCGGTCCAGCTCGATGTGGAATCCAAAATGATGTATGTTCTCACGCTCCACTTGGAAGGACGCGGGGAACCACCCAGTGTTTGTGGCGTGAACCACATGGGTACGCACCGTACCAAGGACCACGTATCCGAAGTCTAACACGTATTCGGGAAGTCGTGGTCTGTGGGGAAAATAATTACATAATAATTTGCAAATTGTTATTAAAATTGAATTCATAAATTTTTTTAAACATGGGTGTATGTTTCATCTAGCATTCAGCTCAGGCCGTGAAAAAAACAACACTACAAAATTGAATTTAACATGGTTTTTCTTTTAATTTTCCTATTTGGCCATTTTTTTTATTCTCTTATTTACGGATATTTCTACGATAATTTTGGCTCAGGTGGTCAAAAATGAAAATACACATAATTTGATTATGGCCATTGGATTTTGGCCTAATTACATTGAACGAAAATGATTTATTTCTTTATAGGTTCTACTTACTTTGGTTTTGCCTTTGACTTGGTGGAGCTCTTCTTGGAGATCTGAGTGTGAGTTGTGTGAGTTCCTCTGCTGCTGTCGTTGCTAGTAGATGGAGTAAATTCGGCCAATTCTATCGTCTGCGCAATGATCTGCATCTCCATAGCAAAGTCTCGGACTGCTATCCGTTCAATCTCCATCTGCAGCTCCAGATCTGAAGGCACCGACTCTAGCTGAAAAAGAAAAAGAAAAGAAAATATTAAACAAAAATCCGAAGAAAAAAATATAAAATTCAATGAAAATTCGATATTTTTCTTTTTTTCCCAAACAATTTAAAATTGCTTCATCAGTATCAGTCAGTGCTCACAGGCTTACTACAATACTCAGTGTTACAGGTGTTGTAGGTTTTCTTCTCTTAAAAACTGCTAACCCTGAAAAGTAGCTTTTAAAAGATAACAACAAAATATTATTTTAAATATAAGAAATCGCTCTCATGAAGAAAAAGCAATTGCCACCTAAAATGGTAGGCAGAACTCAGACACATGTTTAAAAGTCAACTTATTTCATCTTGATCGCTAAATATGATGCTTATAAAATAATTGATTACGTCTAAAAAGGATTATTAATTTATCCATACAGCAGGACCTATTTATTTTTACAAAAACTGTTTTCAGTTGTTTCAGTGATGAACTGTCCAAATACTGCCTTCCCCATTATAAATATTATCGGGTTAGTAGTCAGACATTGCTATTTTTAGAGATTCCCGTGCAAATGTCTGTCAATTAGCCATATACAATGCAACACTAGCTATTTTGGGGGGATGTAGTACAGTTTTTAAGATCTAAAACCGAAAAAACATGTGACTTATCAAAATATACTGAAATTTGTGGGAGAAGCTATCGAGTCGGAATAACCAGTACTAATTAATTCACATTGAACTTTATCTCTTCCAGACAATTGTGTTTAGATGGCTAAGTGGAAAAGGAATTAGCATATATCAGTCTTCCTATGAAAAATGACTCCCCATCTGGAAATTCAGTCTCCCACACGATTTTACCGGGAACGCAACCGTCCGGACAAACAGGGGGTCTCACTGTATATGATGTTCTACATGACTGTTATCATTTATCTACCTGTTCAGGCAACTTGTGTAGATATCCGTAGCCCTGCAGTACGAGATGTCTACTGCTCTGCTCTAGGCTTGTTTTCTTCAGTTCCTGGCGTGCGATCTTCAACATGGTGTCGTAAACAGGGTCCTGGTCAGGGTTGCGCGGCAGGTCGAGGGAGATCCGCGGAAACACGCCCTCGCCGTACAGGTTGATGATGTCCGGCTCGAAGTGGGCCACTTGGATCATGAAGTTCCTGTGGAACAATTCTGGAACTCCGGGCAGGTACTTTACTTTCAGTTTCTGTTCGCTGCGAGGCTCGATATAACCCTGTGAAGAGAAGTGTGGAAATAGTTACATGAGAAGAAAAATGTCAGATATCTTTCTGGCATTACACTGATCTTGTAGACAAGATTTCGAAAATGCTTGTTTAAATTGATAATAACTTCTCATATTCATCTGTTAATGGTTTTACGTGACATTTTATAAGTGACAATACCTTAAGAAAAACTATAACTGCCTATGATAAACAAAACATTTGCATAGAAAATGTGTAGTAGTGGATTGTCAAAAACATGTACCACTATTGCCATATTTTTAGCTTGGCTGAGACACAATAGCCACATTTTGTAATCAAAATGGCAATACAACCAGAATATTTGGTAATAAGATAAATAAGATATTTAATTTAATACAAAAAAAAGAGAAGATAATTAAAATAATAAATTGTGAGATGCTAGTAAGTAGAATGCTAATCTCTGCCAGATCAATCCTAATCATTGCTTTACTAGGGCACCTTAAGCTGCCTGCAGTAAGATAGAGAGTTAACTTATGATGGTGGATATCTTACCGAGTGTGGAATCATGATGGGAATTCCAGGAGGCGGTCTCTTGGAATACGCCGGATCCATTCCGATGGAATTAAACTCAAAGCCGACTTTCCCCGTGTTTACGAGTGTGATCTCTGCAGATGCCACCTGGTCGTACATCTGTTTGCCGTAGTCGATGTCACGACAGTCGAAGCTGTATTCCACCAAAGAAGCTTCGCCTTTGAGGTCAAGTTCATAGGTCGGGCCACCCTCGACCTGACACATGGCCTTGACCTTACCCCAGATGTCGGCATGACCGTAGAAGGTCAAGGTTATCTGTTCTGTGTCACCGGGTTGCAGTGTTCCATAGAGTGGCAGTATGTCGAACACCTGTTTAATTACAAGAATGACTGAAGATCCTTCGCATGGAAAATGATAGCACAGATTGAAGTCACATGTTCACACACAAGCCACAAACACCGACTCCCTAATCTGCAAACCTCTGAAAACTCTGTTACTATTATATCATAATTATTATTACAATTATTACCCTAACAATTCCAAACCTCTAATAGTTAAAATATTTTTTTTTAAATGTTGCTAAAATTATTAAGGTAATTACGTTATTATTATTATTATTATTATAATTACTATCACTGACCTCCTCTACACCTATGGGTGTGGCAGAATCCTGGTCCCGCTCCAGCAGTGCTGTGAGGACACGGTTAGACTTGAGAGCGTCCTCTTCCTCGGGACGGAGGGACATACGGCTGCCCAGTTGCAGCCTCTCGATCTCCTCCTTCTTGACCCCGCCTTCAGGGGCTGCCTCCTGGTCAAGCTGACCCTGGGAAAGGTCAAGGTTACAGTAGGTCAAGGTTAAATTAGGTCAAGGTCATATGTCAAGGTTATAGCAAAAGGTCAGTCACAGTTAAATGTTGCTATAGTCGATGTCAATGTTATCAGATATGTCAAACAGGTGAAAAAGAAATTTAACCATCTTGTGAATAGTAATATTGTAAGATACAAGATGATACAAGATGATACAAGATTCTCCTACTGATCTCGGCAAGTGGGGTTACTCCTTTGGCTCAGTCAACAGAGTGTTGGACTCGCAATCCAGAAACATAATCCAGAAACCTGGGTTCAAATCCCAGAATCGGTTACAATGGCGCCCAACATTTAGAAGAATACTTTTATTTACCTTTTCCAGCTCCTCGTCAGACAGTGGAGAAGGGGGCCTGTCTTCTTCCTCTCTATTGTCTGGAACTTCCTCTTTGTCCATACTGTCTTTAATGATTTCCTCCTGTGAACAGTGCAAATGTCATTGAATCAATGTGGACTCCACTCCCAAATAAAATGAGAGACTTGCAGAAACTTGGTTACCATTTTTCATTATTAAAAAACCCCACAAACAATAATATTCCTAAATGACGTGCTGGGCCATATGATGAATAATGAAAAACAAGGGAAACCAAGGAAAGTATGTAAAAATGTTTAATTTTGATAACTATCCAAATCAGATCTAGACAAAATATACTCCTTGCCATATTTCGTCACAGAAATAAATTATTCTTTCCCCGAGATTATGATTCCTATTGAAGCACGATTTCATCCTCAACAGATATGCAGAAAATTGCCATGTCTGCCCTTCCCAAATTTTACCACTCTTCCCCACTTCCGACCTTCGCACTTACCCGATTCTTCTCCTTCTCCTCATCAGACTTGGCCTCGTCCCCACCTTCCACAAGGACCTCCACGGTGTCGTCCTGCCCCTGGTCCTCCCCGTCCTCAGCCTCGTCATCGGCCATCATGTCGTCCTCCACAAGGATGTCCATCGACGGATTCGGCGGCCGGAGGACCACTGCGCACGGCTCCTGTCCCACCAGGAACGACCA